>CM060393.1:130674923-130919923 GCA_030545235.1 Helianthus tuberosus | reverse complement strand
AATCACCAAAAATCCGAAGAAAGATTTGTATTTGAGTCAAAATAAGCATAAACAGGCATTTGAAAGAAGAAACAATTTCAAATTCTATTTCTAAATTCTAATTCTTGGAAATTTTTTTGAAGTCTGGTCGCGAGGTTTGAATATTAAGTATGAATCATAGTTCAAATATTTCTTAATCTATTTCATATATTCCGTGTTCCAGATACTAGAAAAAATATCCGACGAAGGAGAACCATCTCTATCAAGATGACAGACCCATTCTCTGTACTATTAATAGGATCAATTATAACAAGTCACACACTCATATTCCAGAAATACAGAAACAAAGAAATTCCACGGTCGAACTACCAAAATAGAATGAGCTAGAAATCCGAGCTCTAAAGGATTCATTTTTTATTGAAAAGCTAGGACTTGGGGGTTCTTATAGATCTAATTCATTGAAATTCCATCCAATAAAACAGAAGAATTATAAATCTCTAAAATAATAGATAGAAATACCGCAAATAGAGCCATTGCGACGCCCATCAAAGGCTCATTGTGATTTAACCACAATAACTGCCTCAATTACTATTTTTACCCAAGGCTTTGCTACTTCGGGTCTTTTAAATGAAATATACACACCCACAATATTAGTACCTGCTCTACAATCGGAATGGTTAATAATGCACGTAAGTATGATGATATTGAGCTATGCGGCTCTTCTTTGTGGATCATTATTATCAGTAGCACTTCTAGTCATTACATTTAGAAAGATTTTTTATAGTTCTAAAAGTAATAATTTATTAAAATTAAATGAGTCGTTTTCATTTGGTGAAATCCAATACAAGAATGAAAGAAACAATATTTTTCAAAAAAGACAAATAAGGCATTCCGATTGATACCACCGGGAGGGGGAAAACAAAATTCCAAAGAATACAAAAAATTGAAAAATTGGCTCTATATCCAACGAATGAAACTTTCCAGGTATGAAAAAAAGTATTTTGTTTTGGTTCAACCCGTAGTCCCATATAAAAAAAACGGATGGTATAAATTTAGGAAGACTTTTCCCAGCGGATCTCTTGCAGGAAAGTGATAATCTACAACTTCGAGTTGTCAATTATATCCTTTATTACGACCCAATTCTTGAAATTTGGGACACAAGTATTCAATTAGTTCGGACTTGTTTAGTGTTGAATTGGGACCAAGACAAAAAGATCGAAAAGGCCTGTGCTTCCTTTGTTGAAAGAGGATTCCTCACTTCTTTCTCTCATTCAAAACCGTGCATGAGACTTTCATCTCACACGGCTCCTAAGTGATAAAAGAAAGAAGAACGCCTCTTCTTTCTTTTTTGATTACCTTCCTCGCGTATGTATAAGACCGAATCCATTCGATTTCTAAAAAAGATTACTAATCCTTAACTTTTCGAGGAATCCTTCATCAGTGGTTGTGAATGACTGATTTTTTCAATCTTTTCGATCTTGGTTCCGTAGGAGCAAGTCAGAAAGTAGAACCATCTGATTTGATTCGTTCTCAATAGCCATGAGATGATCATCTTAGGGTGATCCTTTTGTCGACGGATGCTCCTATTACACTCGTAGTCTCTGAAGGATGAGAACCAACTATGTAGCTGCTTTTGCTAAAACTCGAGCGGTTTCTTGAAAACTCGCTTCGGATATGAAACTTTGAGTATTCATGGATGCTCTTGTTATTCCCAATAAGACGGCTTGGTAACAGATCGCTTCTTCCAAAGCGCGCCCCATTCGTTCCGCTCGCAACAATCCAATTAGTTCTCCGGGCGAAAAAACATTAGACATTTCATCTTCTGAAACCAACACTTTTGATGTTATTTGACGTACAATAATTTCTATATGCCTATTATGTATCTGCACCCCCTGGGATCGATAAACCTTTTGGACCTTATTAACCAAAGAGATACGACTTTGCACTATAGTTAGCTTAGCACCAATAAAGAATGCCCAAGGAATTCCAAGAATTCTTGTTATACATTTGTTCCAACCCTCAATCCTCTTTTCAAGATTCATCGATATTGAATCAATCGAACGCACTTCTAACACCTGTTCCACTTTTGGAAGACCTTGCGTTATATCACCAGATCTTGATTTTTCATATATAAATGTAACTAATGTATCTCCTTCGTAAAGGATTTCCCCATAATGTCCATGAACAGTTGCTCCTGGAGTAGCCAAATAAGGCTTAGCTGATCGTATTACCACAGAGTCAACTTGAAGAATTAGAACTTGACCTGATTTTAAATGCGGTCCTTTTTTGGCTATACATACATTTTCACAAAGAAACTGCCCAAGACTAACGATTGTAGATGTCTCTTCACAATAATTGTAATGGAGAAAATACCAATTCAATTTGAATGGATTCAAAATGATGTTACTGCATGAATAGGGATTATAAATTTTACCATTTTCATCCAGTAAATAATATTTAAGTATTTGAAAAATCTGTTTTAAATTGTCAAGTTGCAAATAGTTCGTTACCAAGATCTGATTATGGGTTATTAAATGGGAAAATAAATCGAAATGATAAATTGGAAAGCCTGTTCCTAAGGGGCCCAACGAATTCCTAATTGGAATTAGGGGGTCCTTTTTGATTGATTCTTTTATCACATTGGGATATTTTACATCGTTGAATGGGCCTATTCGAGAACAATTGGATGATGACAAAATTATCAAAGATTGAGATTCCTTATTTCGATTCAACAATGTATGAATAGTTCCTTGGTTTGGATTAAGGGATTCTTGAATCGTTGCCTTGGAATAGGAATAAATGGAAGAAAACGGATTGCCATTAGCGCGATCTGATCCATTCTCAGAGATCAATCCTGAACCCGGCAGATCGTTCCTTTTTCCGGTATATGAAATAGGTGACTTCGCTAAGTCGATTCTTAGAAAATCTCTAATCAAACCATTTGTCCTTATTTCAACAAAGGAAGCACAGGCCTTTTCGATCTTTTTGTCTTGGTCCCAATTCAACACTAAACAAGTCCGAACTAATTGAATACTTGTGTCCCAAATTTCAAGAATTGGGTCGTAATAAAGGATATAATTGACAACTCGAAGTTGTAGATTATCACTTTCCTGCAAGAGATCCGCTGGGAAAAGTCTTCCTAAATTTATACCATCCGTTTTTTTATATGGGACTACGGGTTGAACCAAAACAAAATACTTTTTTTCATACCTGGAAAGTTTCATTCGTTGGATATAGAGCCAATTTTTCAATTTTTTGTATTCTTTGGAATTTTGTTTTCCCCCTCCCGGTGGTATCAATCGGAATGCCTTATTTGTCAAAATAACTCAGGTATGAAACAATGGTTCCAACTTAGAGTCTTTTAGATCAGATTCTAGTGAGTTTGAAGCAAATGGGGGTGGGGTATTTATAGTATTTCCCGAACCGTTAAGATCGTTTCTTGAATAACGTGATCGAATCTCGTGCGTACACTTGTTGGAAAGTTGTGGTGGCTAAAAATGACCCCTAATGAGCTGAAAGGGCAAGTGTGGGTTTGTGGTTGTGAGTTAAACAGCTGTGATCAGCTGACTAATCGATCTTATCTGTTCTAGGACCCTGACGCGGGCCGCGTAAAGATGCACACAAACCTTACGCGGGCTGCATGGCCATGTCTGATCAGAACCAAGTTTGTTAAATGACAGTTTCAGTACCTGTTATGTGTTTATGCCATTTCCCACACTTCTAAGGCCCGTAGAGCCAACTTTAAGGCCCTAAAATGATGCCTAAACATTGTGGACATGAAACATGCTCAAAAATATGTCGGATGTCAGTTCGTTTGGTCGTATGATCGCGATGTTCGCTTAATTACGACGGAATGCGCATAAGCGCGAAAAACGATCCAAAATGCGTGACGAATGGATTTTTCTTATGCCAAACACTAAAATAAAATATTTTAGTGCTTACATAAATTTTTGGATGTCCGGATGTATTCAGAACGTAAGTTATGCGCGAAAGTGCAAACTTGTGCACTTTTTGACGCTTTTAGTCCCTGAAAGACCCAAAAGTTTATTTTAGCACACCGAACCCCTCAAAGCCTATTTCTAAGCTATGTAAAGGATATTTATGGCATGTTTAACTTATGGTCATGTTCCGGAATGTCTGTTACAGTTCGGATTGGCATACTTTCGCAGTTTGTCAACTTTAGTCCCTGTAAGCGATTTAACTTGATTTTGCCATACCAAAGCCTTCAAAACTTATTTCTAAGTTATGTAAAGGTTATTTATGGTATGTTAAGTCTATTTCACTATTCCGGAGTGTTCGTTGCATTAAACTGGTTATATTTACGCATCAGTGCACGTGTAACCTTCCAGAAAGCGATTTAGAGCTTGAAATCGAACAAGAGTTGATATGTGCAAAAGATACACATATTTATACAAGTCCAAAGTATGAAATACAATATTTCATTGGTTTGGTATTTGTTTGATGGTTGCAGTGACACAGGTGTCACATGTAAATCCCCTTTCTTGCAAGATTTAGTCTTTAACAACTTACAAGATGATTTTTCTAGAAATCATTCTTTTGAATTTTTCTTGTTAACAATGTATTTCTACACTTGATATACCACTAAAAACATGGTTAGTTTCTTTAAAATCCATGATTATGTAAATCTTGCAAATGAACTTGGTTTCTTGAGAAAACTATGTTTGAAATCACTTTTATACAAGACTTCTAACATGTTTCATACCTCATCATACCCAAAATCATCCTTATTTTCAAGTTCATGTGACACATAAAGTATGATCATCTTGGTCTTTCATAAGATCATCACTTCAGCTTGCTAGATCATGTGTTTAATCACAATCTAGTAAGTTCCACATGATGTTTAACATCATAAACACAAGAATCAATCATCAAGTATCACACATATACTAAAACAATATGTATTCTTATGCTAGTAAGCCTTATGTTAGAGATTATCAACTCATTTATTAGTGTTCTTCATGTTTAGCAACATATATTATCTTTTAACCAACATTATAGGAAGTAACAAGAGATTATAAGGGCCTTACTACTAGCACAAGGCTAGGGACGAAACTCAAGAAGATGAAGATGATGAATGTGATGGATAAAAGCAAATGAAAGGGGTCCTTCAATCTCCAAGCCCTCCAAGCTTCCTAACTTAGCTTCTTACACCTTGTGTACACCTTAGAATGGATGAAGATAAGATGAAGATGGTGGTGGTGGTGCTCCTTGTTCTCGGCCATGAGTGGGAGAGGAAGAGAGGAAGAGAGAGTGGTGTGTTGTGATGAATGAGAAATGGTTAAGTGTCTTGTGGTTTATAACATAATCTTTCCAACAAGTGATTATCCATTGTGCATTATGTCTCCAAAGTATCAACAAGATCTATTAAACAATTGAATAAAATCATGGGTGGGTCCACCCATCCAAACCGTCTCCAAGGGGGGGGGGGGGTGTTTAGTTGGGTGGTGATGGTAAGTTAGAGAATTTAATTAGATTTCAAGTATAAGCTAAGTGTTTTAGTTACTAGATATTTTGTATGATGTGTTAGGATGTTTAGGGATCATAACTAGCTTGGTAATGTTAAAACAATGCTTCTAGTGTAATTTTGATGTTTCGGGTAGTGTCCGGTTGTTCGGTTAGATACTGGTTCGTTAAAGTGCTAAAGTATACAGTTTAGTGTTCTTTATGTACCCTTTTGTGACACTTTTAATTACCGACATTTAGGAAACTATTTAGGACCATTTTGTCATATTTTTGCATGATACTAGCTTGTTAAAATGCTGTTTTTTGCTGTATTTTGCAGAATTCTGCACTTTATGTGATTTTAGGCACTTTCCGGCACTTAAACTATTACTTAGAACGGCAGTTTTGTGATCCTCACTTTCCTACATACTATACTAGTGTAATACTTGGTTTCTGATTTATTCTATGTCTCAAAACCCTGTCTGTCTATGTGCTGAGTTCTGTCAGCATTTTTCTGAGTTATCCGCTAACTGTGCCAACTGTGCTTTGTGCAACATTTATGTCAATATGGTTTGCATGTAATAATGATTTGACATTATGCAATATGTGATGCACATGTAAGTATGATGCAATAATCAGAAAGTAGTTAATTGTAATTCAGCACAGTCATTAGGCACTAATCATGGTTAATTAATTGTACGGATACCTGGATTTTTGACAGTTGTCACATTCTCCCCCTGTTGAGAAAATTTCGTCCCGAAATTTAAGCTCTGCTACTAGCTGCAGGGGAGTTGGGGAACAAATGTGGGTATCTTGCTTTCATGCGGTCCTCACACTCCCAAGTGAACTCTGGGCCGTGACGTGCGTTCCATTGAACCTTGACGAGTTTAACACTACTCCTACGTGTCTTGTTAACCTTCTAATCAGTAACCTCAACAGGTTCTTCGGTAAAGTGGAGTGTGTCGTCAATGTGAACTTCATCGGCAGGAATAACAACTGTTTCTTGTGTTGGACTCTTTTTCATATTAGATACATGAAATGTATCATGGATGTCACACCCCGACCACGTAAAACAACAAAGCGTGGCGGAAACGTCGGGAGGTGTTGTAACAGAATTATCGTTTCATAACCATGGATACAAAAAGTGTTTCGTTTTATTGATAATATTAAACATTAACATCGTTTTAACACATAACAAACAAGTTTTATATCGACTATCATCGTTTTATGTCACTAAGGCCTCGTCCAGATCCTATGTGACGCATGCATCCTAGAACGTCAATCAAGCAACAACACCTGAAACATATATAAAAACAAAGTCAGCAAAGAAATGCTGGCGAGTACATAGGTTTTATAAGAGTATCGGAATCATGGCTTGTTTTCATATATTGCAATACCTCGAAAACCTTGTTTTTTTTAAAGTGTATAATATTGCAACCTGATTAACCAACTCAAATCAAGATGGTTATAATTTATAAAATTTCGTAGCCATGATTCTTGACCCAAAAGCTTTTTGTTTTAGAAAACCATCTTGTAACACATCTCGTATAAACTCGTTAATAAAACTCGTATATTATTTCGAAAACATCGTTGAGTGACATCGTTTCAATATCGTTTACCCAAGTGAACTAAATAATGCCACGGTATGTAATATGTTGAAAACACTTATATATAAGAAGTACCGGCGGCGTATCTACCATGTTTTCACCACATTACACCCGTCCCGTTATCTAAACACTAGCCCAGAAGCCAATCGTTTACCCAAATCGTTTAACATCGTTTCCAAATCATTTCCAAAT
This sequence comes from Helianthus tuberosus, assembly GCA_030545235.1. Lineage (NCBI taxonomy): Eukaryota > Viridiplantae > Streptophyta > Magnoliopsida > Asterales > Asteraceae > Helianthus > Helianthus tuberosus. The sequence goes on along the minus strand of CM060393.1, from coordinate 130,912,682 downwards.
CGTTCCCAAATCGTTTACAAATCGTTCCCAAATAGTTAACTCGTTTAGATCATTTAAATCGTCCTCGTTTTAATTGTGAAAACTTATATATGGTCGTCTCGTTAATAACATTCAAACCTTTGTGACTCGTTCATCGTTCAACTCGTTCTTGCATTAACAAACCTCCAAAGGGTAAGTTAACAATCATCAGATTCAGTCGTTACCCACAACACCCACACATAACCATGGGTATAGTGCAATAACGGGATTTGTCATATCCTATGGTACCATAACTTAATACTGGTCGGCTTGATCAATGCTAATGAATGTCGTTCGTTATGTAACTACAACCAACAAGTTCGTTCACATTATCGAAATCGTTAATAGTTTAGTATAAGTCGTTCTATTCGTTTTTGAAATCATCGTTTAAACCTTGAAAACATTTTGTACATATGAATCACCCCAAAACAATTGAAAGTTGTAAAATAGGGGAACTATGTACTCACATGTAGTGCAAGGTATCCTCAATCAATAGTACTTCAACAAACTCGAGTAAACCAGAGAAATCAGGCATCACCTAGTAATCGAATCACTAGTCAAACCATAGACGCCTAAATCGGAAGATCGGACAGAATGAGGTTTTGTAAACCAAATGAGTGTTGGAACTCATGTGATATGGTTTAACAAGGCCTACATCCTAAATGAAACCTAACCTAAGTGCTTTCGACCCATCGCGACCCATTAAGGTAGGTTACGCTACTTTAACGCGTCGTGCGCGCAAAGCGCGTTTGAGATGTCTAACTAGTCCTATGACAAGTATTATATGCCATTACATGTTTAATCATGTTGTATAATCAGTTATGTGACAAAAGTTTAGGTTACATAAGCTTAATTACCAATTATACATGAAAAGGGTATTTTGGTAATTTACCTAAGGCATATAAACTACTTATCATACAACTACCTGAACTAGGTGACCATAAGGTATAACCTTGGAAGGTTATTCCCTATGCTACTATGGTCACTAAACATGTTTGGTCGGATCCTAATGATCGACCAAACGGGTCGTGTTCGAAAGTCTAAGCGGGTGTTTAGTCCGCTTGACTTACGACTCTACATAAGCACTAATTTAAAAAGTGACGAGCTAAAGATGCTAGAACATGTTTAGTTAAGTTAGAAAACAGGTTTTGTTATCAAAACAAACGGTTTTGATATCCTAGAGTAGTTTGGTTACAAAATACGCGTAAATGCGCATTTTGGCCGAAACTTCGACTCGTCACTGAGCCTAGATAACGTGGTAATCAGTAGGTATAGTCACTAGGGACTATAACCATCGTGATTACGCTCATGTTATGAAGTTCAAACGAACTTCACATTGACCATAAACTGGTCAATGCAGAAAGTCAAACGCAGTTTGACTTTAACGCTAAAACGAATGAAAAGAACGAAAGAACACTTACAGAAGGTCCCCGCAAGATTTGATTCCGATTTTTCTCTCAGGTAGGAAGCATATACTTCCACTTAGAGAGCATAAATCAGATTTCAAATTGTGGGTTTTGAAGTGAAATGGATGGTGTATATATAGGATTTCTAGAACCGTTAAGATCGTTCCTCGAAAACTGAGCTTTGATCTGGACCTTACATGTGTGCCCATGGTTTTCTAAAACCATGGGAGCCCCTAATATGGACTATGTTCATTGAATACCAGCCCATGGTTTTGCAAAACCATGGGTGAAAACCATCACACTTCAAAATGGACTAGGTTCATTGAATCTGCCAGAAATTTCAAAAATGGTCCCTGCACTTGTAAAAGTTGATTTTTTGGCACTTTTAAGCCCCGTTAACCCCATTTCAAGGCTTCTAAAATAAAGTTAAAGTATAGGGAACTTAAAATATGCTCAAAAACATCTCGGATGTCAGTTCGTTTGGTCGTACGGTTGCGTTATTCGCTTAATTACGACGGAAGTCGTAACGAACGCAAAAACGATCCAAATTAAGCGACGAATGGAATTTTATCATGCCTTACACTAAAATAAAATATTTTAATGCTTACTTAAATTTTTGGATGTCTGGATGTATTCAGAACGTAAGTTATGCCCGAAAATGCAAACTTATGCACTTTTTGACGCTTTTAGTCCCTGAATGAGCATAAAGTTTATTTTAGCATACCGAACCCCTCAAAGCCTATTTCTAAGCTATGTAAAGGTTATTTAGGGTATGTTTAACTTATGATCAAGTTCCGGAATGTTCGTTACTATACAAATCGGTATAGTTTCGCAGTTTGACACAAATAGTCCCTGCGATCGAACAAAGTTGATTTCGACACACCAAACCATTCAAAACTTATTTCTAAGTTATGTGGATGTTATTTAAGGTATGTTAAGCCTATGTCACTATTCCAGAGTGTTTTTCGCGTTATACTGACTGCGTTTAAGCACCAGTTTGCGTATAACCTTCCAGAAAGCGATTTAGAGCTTGAAATTGGAATCGAATCAAATTGTAAAATCACTAAACACAATTACACATATAATAACACCAAAACACATATAATAACACCAAAGCACATTGTTTTATTAATAAACATCATTTTTTTACATCGTAAATCGATTACAGAACACAGTTGTCACAATGGACTCCATTCAGTTCCGCGGGTAGATCCAACTTGTAGGCTACAAGACCAATCCTCTCCAGGATTTTGAACGGTCCAACATATCGTGGGTTTAACTTTCCACACTTCCCAAAGCATGCTACCCCTTTCCAAGGTGAGACTTTTAGTAAAAGCATATCTCCCACTTAAACTCCAAAGGTTTCCTTCTTTGGTCCGCATAGCTCTTTTGTCGATCACGAGCCGCCTTGATGCGCTCTCGGATCTGTATAATCTTATATGTCGTCTCTTGAACCAATTCGGGACCAACAAGCTGTCTATCACCCGCATCTGCCCAGCATAATGGTGATCGACACTTGCGTTCGTAGAGAGCTTCAAACGGTGCAGCTTGAATGCTTGCATGGTAGCTGTTGTTATACGAGAACTCAACCAAAGGTAGGTAAGTGTCCCAACTGCCACCCAAGTCCATTACGCAAGCTCGTAACACATCTTCTAGCGTTTGAATCGTTCGTTCGCTCTGACCATCTGTCTGTGGGTGAAATGCAGTACTCAGGTTCAACTGAGAACCAAAGGCTTCTTGGAAGGATTGCCAAATTCTTGAAACAAATCTTCCGTCTCTATCGGAAATAATCGAGAGAGGCACTCCATGTCATGCAACTATCTCTTTGAGGTACATCTCGGCTAGCTTACAAGTGTTATCTTTTTCCCTGATCGGCAGAAAGTGTTCAGATTTTGTCAGACGGTCTACGATTACCCAAATCGTATCATGACCTCTGGGTGTCCTTGGCAGCTTTGTTATAAAATCCATTGAGATCTGCTCCCACTTCCACATGGGTATCTCAGGTTGCTGTAGGAGATCTGAAGGCTTCTGATACTCGGCCTTTACCTTGGCACAGGTTAAGCACTTTCCAACGTAAGTTGCAACATCACCTTTCAATCTTGGCCACCAGTAGAAATCCTTCAAATCCTGGTACATCTTATCCGATCCTGGATGGATCGAGTACCTTGACTTATGAGCTTCATCGAAAATTACTTCTCTAAGACCACCAAAGAGGGGAACCCAAATTCTTCTCATGAAACACAATGTTCCTTCCTCATTGGGTACCAACTGTTTCTCCATCCCACATAGATATTCATTCATAAGATTCTCCTTTTTAAGAGCTTCTCTCTACGCAGCACGAATGCGCAACGAGAGGTCTGTCTGTATAATCATTTCCAAAGCCCTAACCCTTATGGGCTTAATCCTCTCTTTTTGACTTAATGCGTTTGCTACGACATTCTCCTTTCCTGGGTGATACTTGATTTCGCAATCATAATCGTTTAGCAATTCAACCCATCATCGTTGTGTCATGTTAAGCTCCTTCTGATCGAATATATGCTGTAAGCTCTTATAATCAGTAAAGATCGTGCATCGGGTGCCATACAAATAATGTCGCCAAATCTTCAAGGCAAACACCACAGCGCCTAATTCCAAATCGTGCGTGGTGTAATTCTTCTCGTGAACCTTCAACTGGCGCGAAGCATAAGTGATAACCTTCTGTCGCTGCATCAGCACACAGCCTAATCCCTGACGTGAGGCGTCACAGTACACCACGAAATCATCGGTGCCTTCAGGTAGGGATAAAATAGGTGCATCGCAAAGCTTGTTCTTTAACAACTGAAATGCTTCTTCTTGCTTATCTCCCCATTCATACTTCTTATCCTTCTGAGTAAGGGAGGTCAAAGGTTGAGCGATTTTTGAAAAATCCTCAATGAATCTGCGATAATATCCTGCCAAACCAAAAAATAGTCGGATTTCGGTTGGCGTCTTCGGAGTCTCCCAATTCTTGATCGCCTCAATCTTGGTGGGATCCACATGAATTCCATTTTCGTTTACCACGTGACCAAGGAACTGAACCTCACGCAACCAGAACTCGCACTTCGAGAACTTTGCGTATAATTTCTCTTTCTTGAGCAACTCTAAAATGGTTCTAAGGTGTTGCTCATGCTCTTCCTTTGTCCTTGAATAAATCAAAATATCGTCGATAAATACAATCATGAATTTATCGAGATATGGCTTGCAAACTCTATTCATCAAATCCATAAACACTGCTGGCACATTCATCAAACCAAACGACATCACCAGGAACTCGTAATGTCCATAACGAGTCCCGAAGGCAGTCTTCGGAATACTCTCCTCTTGAATTCGCAGCTGGTGATAACCTGATCGAAGATCGATCTTGGAGTAGAAACTCAAACCTTGTAGTTGATCAAACATATCATCAATCCTCGGCAAAGGATACCGATTCTTAATGGTCAACTTGTTTAGCTCTCGGTAGTTGATACACATGCGGAAACTACCATCTTTCTTCTTGACGAACAAAACTGGAGCTCCCCAAGGCGAGAAGCTTGGTCTTATAAATCCCTTGTCCAAAAGCTCTTGAAGTTGCGTCGACAGCTCTTGCATCTCGGAAGGCGCAAGTCGATAAGGTGCCTTAGCTACAGGTGCGGCGCCTGGAACTAAGTCAATGTGGAATTCGACTTGTCGCTGCGGCGACAATCCTGGCAAGTCTTCGGAGAAGACTTCAGGATATTCCCTCACATCTGGGATATCTTCCAGCTTTGGCTCAGCGGCTTCCTTGTCCACGACGTGCGCCAAGAAGGCAACACATCCTTTCTGCAAACATCTTCGGGCCTTCAAACAACTGATAATCCTTAGAGGCGTATCATGCTTCTCTCCATGTACTACAATCGTCTCTCCGTTCGCCATCGGAAAGCGAATGATCTTCTCGTGACATACGATCTCTGCTCGGTTGCTCGACAACCAATCCATTCCAACTACCATGTCAAAGCTTCCCAACTCGACTGGCAGAAGATCAAGCATAAACTCATGCTCTCCGAGCTTTATGACACAGCCTCTAATTACTTCGTTTGCTTCTACTAGCTTTCCATTAGCTAGCTCTATCGAATACGGAATATCTAGCTTACTAGCTACTAACCCAAGCATTTTCTTAAACTCTAGGGATACAAAGCTATAATCGGCACCAGTATTAAACAGTACAGATGCAAAGTGTTGGTTGATAGGGAACGTACCTGTGACTACGTTTGGATCTTGGCGAGCTTCCCTAGCTCCAATGTTAAAAACTCTTCCCTGAGCTTGGTTGTTTCTCGGGCAATCACGCTTGAAATGCCCAACATCTCCACAGTTAAAGCAACCTGGTCCCCGACCATTTCCATTTCCAATTCCGCCCTGGTTGTTGTTTGCTCCACGGTTCCCATTACCACCACGGTTTCCATTACCGCCATTTCCTCCTTGAGTGCAGTTTCCATACCCATTTCAACCACGGTTACCGTTTCCATTCACGTTGCCATTACCTCTCAGACCACCATTACCACGACCGGCACCATACCAGCATGTCTCTTTGGCATGGCCAACTTTTCCGCACGTCTCACACTTTCCAGCTCGGCATCGTCTCGTGTGATGAAACTGACACACATCACATTTGGGCAAGGTGCCCATGTACCCTTTTCCTTTGTTTTCAATACCAGTCTTGACCTCAGCTGGTGGGTTCGCATCTTTCTTCTTGTTAGACTGTTGGTACCCTTCTTGAAATTTGAGAACTTCCTTTTGTTCTCACCTGACGACTCAACGTGAGTCTCCTTCTTTTGGTCCGAAATTGAGAAGTTGTTCAACCTGATCGCTTCTTCAGTTAGTGCCATGCTCAGATCAATGGCCTATGTGATCATTGAAGGCTTTGATGTCGTCACCAAGCTCATGATTTGGGGTGCCAATCCCCAAATAAAACGCTCAATGCGCTTGAATTCCGGATCAACCATGTAAGGTACAATGCGAAATAGGTCATGGAATCTTTGTATGTACTCAGCAATCTTTGGACCATCCATCTCGAGGTTCCAAAACTCTGTTTCCAATTTCTGTATCTCAGCCCTTGAACTGTACTTCTTACGCATGAGTTCCTTTATCTTATCCCAAGTCATGGCATATGCAGCCTCTTCTCCCAGAGTCTGAACTTGGAGATTCCACCATGATAGAGCTCCGTCTAAGAACAGTCCAGAGATGTAGGTGACCTGGTGCTCCGGTGCACACTTGCTCATTCTTAGCACAGAATCGGTTTTCTTCGCCCATCTAACGAAAGCTACAGCACCCCCGGTGCCGTCGAAATTCAGAGGCTTGCAGTCAAGGAACTGCTTGTAGGTACAGCCTGTACAAGCAACATCATTCACAGAAAGTATTAGCGAACGCACATGGAATATCCAAATGTAACGTACTGTGTCTTTAGTGACTTAAACATTACCATGAGGTGGGTTGTTTCCTGAGGTACCTCCGCTGTGTTCAGAGCGCAAGGCCTCCTGCTGTTCTATCGCTTGTGAAAGCCGTTCTTGTAGTTCAGCCTCTGTTGTGGGCAACTGATTGTTTCTCCGAGGAGGCATCTTCTAAAAGAAGATTGTATAGGTCAGGTCTTATGTATTTGAGTATGTAGTACGTGTATGTAATAACATTTATCAACGCAAGTAAGCACATAACATCACATTCATATCACCAATGTATAATTCAACAATGTATATAATGAGAATATTACGATTGAGCTTTCATAAATCATCGACCACAAATACAGTTACATGTTCTACAAATGTATCGTTTCACATCAAAAGGGACTACAGGGTCACACTACCATTGTCCAAAATGTCTATCAATCTACAACAGTCATATACTCAGAAAGCGGTCTTCAAAAGGGCTTGCAAGCTAGGCTCAATAGTGATACTCTAATAAAAAGCAGGCTACCTGCATAAAACCAAAAACCGGCTATGCTGATGGCGGTGGAGGAGGAGGTGGAGGAACGAAAAGCAAGCTACGCACATCCGCGAGCTCCTCCTCAAGATCATAAACGTATCGCAACAGATAGCTGATCTGCTGCTCATGGTGAGAAATCGAACATCAAAATCTGGATAAGGCAAAAGAGGAGCAGGTGGAGTCACAAAAGGTGACTGACATGAACAAGGTGGAGGACGTGGAATCCTCTCAAGCTCCATAACTCTACGACACAGGATTTCCTGCTGAAGCTGCAATGATAGGAGTAAGTCATCCCTCGTGTAACCAATAAAGTGGGAGGGATGGTATGGATCAGAAACTTGCATAGTGTTCTGCGGAAACCATATGAGTGGATCGCCTGACGGTGCAGAAGTAAAATGAGTAGCAGGTGTATACTATGGCATGTGAGGAAAAGCGGCTGACACGTGTGGAACCTGGCTAGGCTGCTGACTAGACGGACCTTCCCCTGGACGGGGTGGAGGGATCTCCTGCAGGAAGGTGACAGGTAGGTCTGTGCGGTGAACATCGGACACAATCGGGTGAAAAGGGGCGACATCAACAGGTGCATGTGTAGGTGCAGGTGGGGGAGTGACAGGCTCAACAAAAGGGGGCATATCATCATCATCCTCTATCCACCCATTGCTGGTGAAAGCGTATCGAGGATCTATCTGACCGGCAAAAGAAGCAGGGTCAGCGGGTGCATGAATCGGGTCTGGTATGAGTGGTGCAACATCAGGTATGCCAAATGGTACGGGATCATGATCAGGTAAAGACTCAGGTGCAGGTATCGGTACAGGATCGGCCGGTACCAGCTCAGGATCAGTGGGTGCATCAATAGGCTGATCATCGGGAATAAGGTCAATCTCATGTCCAGGCTCAACGTCATGATCAAAGTCTTTACCTTATCATGATCCCGTACCATTTGGCATACCTGATGTTGCACCACTCATATCAGACCCGATTCCTGCACCCGCTGACCCTGCTGCTTTTGCCGGTCAGATAGATCCCCGATTCCTGTATGAACACTATGTCGTTATGTGACTAACTAAAATGATTGTTGCAACGGAATGTTATGTTATATCATGTTACATGTTATGTATTATATGAATAGGTTGTGAGTATATAAGTACATATGTATAATAAAACCTTGGTTGCACAATGGAACCGGGTCACATACTTCTCCCTCTCGTTGATACTAGACCTCGGCCAAAACCCCTCATCAATCATGACTTGGTTCACTGTTGTCACACCCCCAAAATCCACCTGCGGAGTATCACCGCTTGGAGGCGTGACTGACCAGGATCCAGCCACCAATCATATTGAACAAGCATGCAAGTAATTATAAAAATCCAACCAATACAATTGGTGTCCAAACAAAACATAGTTTAAGTTGCAAGCGGAAGCATAACGATTAAATCCAAAACCAAAATATAAGTTTAAATGTTTCAAAGTTTAACATGGCACACAACTGTCCATGTCCCACAACGACCCTTCCCCATGCAAGCTCCAGCTAAGTACCTATTGACCTGCAAAGCATGTAGTAACGAGTCAACAATAATGTTGAGCGAGTTCACAGTTGGGTGTTTGTTTTAGTTGTTCCAAAAACAGTTCTTTTAACTAGCATCCCTGCCGTGGGGGTTACCCCATAGTTGAAAACGTGATTTGTTTAACCCATTTACTCTGGCAATCCAGCCGTGGGGGCTACCCCATGTTCAGTTATCTGGCTTTTCGGCCGTGGGGGCTACCCCAAGTATATACTAGACTCGTTACCATATCGACTGCTGACTGTAGTCATGTTTATATGCCCTGAACTGTCAATGTCTATCATCATTGACGTGCCATAGTCCATTAGTTCACGCCCGTCCTCTGCGGCATGGTGTGAGGTTTGTCAAACCTAAATAGCGCTATCTAACTAATGACCCGCTCGCCATTGGCCTCGGCGATTAAGTCGATATAAAAAGGAGGGACTTCGTGATAGAGTTTTGGTCTAGTGAAAGTTAACTGTCCACGAGGACGAGGAATTATATTCCTGAACCCGTACTGTCCTACCCAAGAAAGGACGAGGAAATCCATATTTCCTTAACCCATTCCCAACCCCAGGGAATCCCATGCTTTGTAGAAAGTGTGAACTCACCTTAGGTTAGCTCGGCAGATAAACGAAAGGTCAATCGAGCTGCTAGAGGTCAACCACGTCCTAACATGGTTACCATATAAGTCAGGTTTTGGTTTCGAGTAGTGCACATAAGTTTCACATAAGCTAGCAGATTAAGAACACCCATTGATCATGGTAAACACATAATACATGTTAACACCTTAACAGTAACAGTCAAGTACTCATCATGTCTAACTTGTACGATCCAGAAGATAAAGCCCAATAACAGGCGGCCCAACATGTTGTGCGTTCAGCACAGCCTTGTGCGATCCACAACATGTTCTGCGATTCAGTTAAACACCCGGCCCAAATAACAAGCCGATCCAACATACATACGGCCCAAACAAGTAAACGAATAAACAGCTTGTGCGATCCAATACATCTTGTGCGATCAGATCATCTTGTGCGAATGGACTTCTTGTGCGACCAAGGGGTCTTGTGCGATTGGTTTTATTATCCGAATATTATGCTATCTAGTTATATTGTTTCCATATTCGATCCAGTTGCAATCATTCAAGGGTTTCCAATTTCCATTCAATCAATTAACACTAGCAGTTTCTAAACCCAACCAATAATCGATCAAACAAGGGCTCTAACATCAATTCTTATGAACCCTAAACATAATCAAAACATGAACAATAAACATAACACTTAAACATATTAACAGTTTCAATGATAACGCCTACATCCAACTATTCTATCAGTCCGATTACATGTAATGGTCCAAATAGGTGTGTATGAAATTCGTTATACCTTGCCATATCACAAGCAATTTAATTACAATATCCATTTAACAAAACACATATTTGAAATCAAGCAATCATTCGGTTCATGTGTCTAGTCACATATCCCAACCCCAACAACAAGACATCATTTAATTATCATCACATTGATAACTTTGACTACTCTGACAACACACATGGGCCGCCCATTTGCTTGTTCAAAGTTATCCCCTTTGACTAAACAAACATTCTATTGGACCGATAATATGCTACTGTCATCTAATTTAATGTTCACATATATACCAACCAACATGTTAACATGCATAACTCACAGAATGTTTATTAACTTTAACAAGTGGGTGATAAATATACTAACCAAAGAATTAAGTGTACCAGTAATGGAGGGACAAGTCTTCGCAGAAAAGAAAGGCTTCGAGGATAAGGTAGTTACCGCCGATTCAAGAAGAGAGAAAATAGAGTACTAGGGTTAATATGGTTTCCAACTACACGTACATATTCCTAGATCTGCCTTTAAGCGACATTTACAAATATTGGGCCAAGTTATTCAGGCCTGGTGACATGTGTGTGGGCCGAGGAGAGTGGTAAGGAACCAAAGCCCAAAGGCTTGTACGATCGGGTTGTTGTTGTGCGACCCAAGTTTATATAATCACATAATCATAACAACATAACATTCGATTAATCAACAAAGTTCACATAATCACATAACGTAACATTCAATTAATACTTCATATATCGTAATCACATATTGTTCACACAAGTTACATCAAAGTATAAAGAAGGTTCTAACAAAGAAGGTTCTAAAATACGAGTTGTCACATTATCCCCAAGTTGAAAGAAATTTCGTCCCGAAATTTAGCACGTACTCACTGAGGAAGCTAGTTAAGTTGCGTGGTTTTCCTGGGGTGTCACATCCTCCCCCCGTTGATCTGGAATTTCGTCCCGAAATTCCGTAGCTTCAGCCTCAGTAGTGGTTGTACTGTTTGCGAATAGTTGGGGATACTTTTGTTTCATTTGATCTTCACGTTCCCAGGTGAACTCTGGGCCACGACGGGAGTTCCAACGAACTCGAACGAGAGGTATTCTAGTGCGCTTGAGGACCTTAACATCCCGGTCCGTGATTTCGAATGGTTCCTCGATGAATCGCAACTGCTCATCGAAAGTGAGCTCCTTCAAAGGAAATATGAGGGTTTCATCTGACAGACACTTCTTCAGATTTGACACGTGGAAGACGTTGTGAACTGTACTGAGTTCTGTTGGTAGGTTTAGTTTGTAGGCCACCCTGCCTATTTTCTCTATGATTTCGTACGGTCCAACGTATCGTGGGTTAAGTTTGCCTCGTTTGCCAAAACAAACCACACCCTTCCTGGGTGAAACTTTGAGTAGCACTCGGTCCCCAACCTGGAGCTCGAGTGGTTTCCTGCCCTTATCAGCGTAGCTTTTCTGACGGTCACGAGCTGCAGCCATTCGTTGTCATATCTGAGCAATCCTTTCTGTTGTGTCTACCACAAGTTCTGGGCCAGTGATCTGACTATCCTCCACCTCTGCCCAACAAAGAGGTGACCGACATTTACGCCCGTACAATGCCTCAAACGGAGCAGCTTTAATGCTGGTGTGGTAGCTGTTATTGTACGAAAATTACACAAGTGGCAGATGCTTTTCCCAGCCGTTTCCAAAGTCAATTACACATGCCCTAAGCATGTCTTCAAGGGTCTGGATGGTGCGTTCAGACTGCCCATCCGTTTGCGGGTGATAAGGTGTGCTCATATCTAAACGTGAGCCAAAGGACTTGTGCATTGCTTGCTACAGTTCTGAAGTAAAACGTGCATCACGATCTGAGATAATAGAGGTGGGCACCCCGTGCCTTGAAACCACTTCCTTCAAGTAAACGTCTGCTAAAGTAGAGAACTCGTCTGTTTCTTTGATAGCCAAAAAGTGTGCAGACTTTGTGAGTCGATCCACGATCACCCAAATAGTATCGTTACCACGTTGAGATCTAGGCATGCCAGTAACAAAATCCATGGAAATTTGCTCCCATTTCCATTGTGGTATCTCTGGTTGTTGGAGTAGGCCTGAAGGTTTCTGGTATTCGACTTTGACTCTCGCACAAGTCAAACACTTGCTGACGTAAGTTGCTATGTGGGCCTTCATACTAGGCCACCAGTAGGTAGTTCTGAGGTCGTGGTACATCTTATCCGAACCAGGATGTACTGAGTAGCGAGACTTGTGTGCCTCATCCATCACAAGCTCTCATAGGTTGCCATAAAGTGGGACCCAAATGCATCCTGTTACATAGTTGTGACAACTCGAGTTTCCACGATTCCATCTTCGCATTTAGTACACGTTAATTTTTTTTTATTTATGTTGTTTGTTAATACGACTTGGTTGTTTCACAACGCTTACATTTGTAAAAACGTTAATTAGTATTGCGATTGATATTTGATATTTGGGGTGCATATTATATTTGAGTATATGATGATAGTGTAAATTTGTGCTAATTGGGATTGTATAATTTATTATGGAAGTTTGGCCTAACACCCCTGCTAATATGAAAACACCACCTCCCTGGTGAAATCACCCTAGTGGTGAAAACACCACATGTGTTTTCGTCCATGTGGCTGACAAAAACAGAGATGGGCTTTGGCCCATGGCCCAGTATTGAGATGTTTTATATATAATCATTTTATAAACAAATCTTCTCGGAGAAGTTTCCACTTACCAAACCTTATCTTATCACATTGTTCCTCTCTCCCTCTCTACCCTTTGAACCGACATCAAACTTGCTCCTGTAACTCTGTGATCAGCCAAGACATTCTCTCGTTTGTTACGGTTAGTGTTAACTTTAATTAATTGTTTGATTTAAATAAATTGTAAGACTGATCTGTTTATCATTCAACTGTGATTATTTTTGGACTGGGAGACTGAATGATCGATATATATATATATGCGTATATATATATATGTACTGTTTATAAACTGCTGGTATATATAATGATTGATAAATATATGGATGTTCACAAACTGTTAAGTGTATGTGATGATATGATCGACCATGTGTGTTTGTTATATATATATTGATTAATTTACGAGCTTAATCATATAAATGTAAATGAGATCTGAATTGCTGGGTTCTTGTGTTACTGATGATGATGATGACCCAACGAAAACACCCCCCCCCCACTAACGACTGGACGAAATCACTCATGTGATTTCGGCCCAAACAGGTTCCAGCCCAATGTGTGTATTAGATCCATGTGTATTCAACCCATGTGTATTAAACCCATATAGGGATTTCGTCCATTTAAGTGTTTTCGGCACATGGTGATTTCGCCACTCATGTGATTTCGGCACTAGAAGGGATTTCGGCCAAACATGGATTTCACCACTTAACTGGTTTCATTTCATTAAATCTGTTAGTTTATTAGTTAGTTAACCCAGTTAAGTGGGTAACTTTATTAAGTAAATAACCTAGTTGGTTTAATTACTCAGTTTATTAATTCAGTTAGTATGGTAACTTTGTTAAGTTTATTAGTTCTGTTAAGTTGATTTACTTCTAAACCCAGTTAGTTTGTTAGTTCTGTTGGATGTTAATTCTGTTAAGTGAATTATTGGATATTTATAATAGAATAAACTACAAAAGACTTTTATATGTAACATGAATGGTTTGAACATGAGTAACTGTTTACATGATACAAGAATGCAAATTGCTAGACACACTTTGTGATATTACTGTGACACTAGTTCAATGTGAGACTTTACAAACAATGTGAACTGATTGAGTATACGTGCACTATAGGACTTGACTGATTTAATTGTGAGCACTTAACTTAGCATACCGAGCAAAACAAGGTGAGTTCACACTCTTTCTAAGGCATGGGATTCCCGGTGGTTTGGGAATGGGTTAAGAAATTAAAATGGAACCTACATATTCTCCTTGGGTAGGATATGTACCGCCATCCTCCATGGGTAGGATGCCAATATTAATCCTGCGTATTCTCCTTGGGTAGAATACATACGTTCGTCCTCCTTGGGTAGGACAACAACCTTAACGTATGCTCGTCCTCCTTGGGTAGGACAACAACCTTAACGTACGTAAAAACCTAGGTACACTCACATTCGCTACGGTCCTTGGATCAAGAAGGGCGCGTACAAATACGACTAGTCTACACATGGGAAGCCCCCACTAATAATCGCACAGATGCCTGGATTGGCCGCGATGAGGATTAATACGACACATGGTTTACTAAACGAACATACGATTTACGATACGAACATTATAACTAAATAACCAACTGTGAACTCGCTCAACTAGTTGTTGACTCTCTGTTACATGCCTTGCAGGACCTTAGGTACTTTTGGAGCTTGCACGGGAGGCACGGTCGTTGTGGACATGGATCGTGAATGTGTTGTTAAACATTATGACATTTTGTACTTAAACTTATGTTGGGTTTTACATTATTGCTTCCGCTACACACTTGTTTATATTTGGTTTTGGTAACACCTATCGTATTGATGAATGACTTTTACTATATACTTATGTTCAATATGATTGGTGGCTTGATCCTGGTCATGTCACGCCTCCAAGCGGTGGTACTCCGCGTGTGGATTTTGGGGGTGTGACAGATTGGTATCAGAGCCATTGGTTATAGAGAACTCGGTTTTAATAAGGGGAAAACGTTTTTATTAAAACCAGACTATAACCAGAACAGTGCTCAACGATCCACAACGACGCCTCGCTCCACGTGCAAGACTTATCACTCTAGGTAATATGGTATATGTTTTATTGCCTACTTGCTAGAATTGCATAGAACTTTGCTCGTGGTATGCTTAGATTACATTGTCTACTATACGTTATTGCTCGAGAACACTTGTGTGCTTACTCTCTTCTGTCACCGCACTATTCGCGAACCTCTCTCACTTATGTTGCATTTGCTATGAAGATCATGGCCGGATGTATTAACTTGACTCAAGCCCAGTTGACGGCTCTCATTAACGAACGAGTTGCTGCGGCACTCGCAGCCATACAAGCAGGAGGTCAACATGCTCAGCCACCTGTTTGCACCCTCAATAATCTCAAGGATTGCCGACCTAGTACCTTTAGCGGTACTGAGGGAGTTGTAGGCCTACTCCATTGGTTCGAGAGGCTCGAAACTGACTTTGAGGTGCATGATTGCCCTGAGTCTCGTAGAGTAAAGTTTGCTACTGGAACACTCGAAGGTGCTGCATTAACCTGGTGGGAAGCACAGGTTCAAATGTTAGGGCTGGCAGCTGCTAATGCCACCCCCTGGAACGAGTACAAGGACCTAGTTAAGGAAGAGTTTTGCAGTCGGGAAGACATCCACAAACTAGAGGTGGAGTTCCCCTACCTACAAATGACGGGGTCTGAAATTGAGGTTTATACGAAGAGATCGAATGAATTAGCCACATTTTGTCCCACTATGGTAGACCCTCCCACCAAACGCATCGAGCTGTATCTCAAGGGTCTGGTGCCCGAAATTCAGAGTCATGTGACCGTAGCAAATCTTGGCACTATCCAGCAAGTCACTCGGCTTGCTCATCGTCTCACAGATCAGGCAGTAGAACAAAACAAACTACCGAAACGTGTTAAAGCTGCTACTACATGTGCTTTTTTTTTTTTTGGGTAAAGGGTTACCCCGGTTAAATTTCATTCATAACCAAAAAAATACAAGTGAGGTATAAAGCACACCTCAATTCTCTAGAAAGACATGCCATTTCTACTACATGTGCTTCTAGTGACAACAAACGCAAGTGGGATGAAAACTTGAGCAAGGGATTAATTCAGGTTCAGCCTCTGGCGCAGCAGCAAAAGATAGATGACTACCAGAGTCCCAGTCAGCAATTTTCTGGTAGTCGTGGGCAGAGTGGATATCGAGGAAATCATCCAAAGTGTAACAGATGCAATAGGCACCACAGCGGTCAGTGCAACAAGGGTTGTTGTCAGAGGTGTCTCAAGATAGGTCATGAAGCTAAAGATTGTCGAAACTCACATCCTGTAACTCAAGAACAGCAACAACCATGTGATTGGTCAGGGTGACGCAAGGAATGATCCCAACGTAGTTATGGGTAAGTTTCTTCTTGACGATTTTTTTTATGTTACTGTATTGTTTGATTCGGGTGCGGACACCAGTTATATGTCTCTAAGTTAGTCAAATGCTTAAACGCGCACCAACACTTTTGAACACCAAACATGTCGTAGAGTTAGCTAACGGTAAAAGTCTAGAGGCCACACACATAGTTCAGGGTTGTAATCTTATCCTCGCTGGTCAGACTTTCTCTATCGATCTCATCCCTATAACTCTGAGTAGTTTCGACATTGTCATTGGTATGGATTGGTTATCCCAGCAGCAAGCAGAGATCCTATGCAAAGAGAAGATCATTCGTATTCCCCGTACTGGCAAAGAACCTCTCGAAGTTCAAGGCGACAAGAGTGGTGTCGTGAGTGGCATCATCTCCTTCTTGAAGGCTCAGAAGTGTCTACGAAAGGGCCACATAGCTATTTTAGCACTCGTTACTGATACATCGACGACAGAGAAAAAGATTGGGGATATTCCTGTAGTACGCGACTTTCCTCAAGTGTTTCCTGAAGAGTTACCTGGGCTACCGCCCCATCGCCAGGTTGAATTTCAGATCGAGCTAGCTCCAGGAGCAGCACCTATAGCTCGAGCGCCTTATCGCTTAGCTCCAACTGAACTTGAAGAACTGTCTAAGCAATTGCAAGAACTCTTGGAAAAGGGTTTCATACGTCCTAGCTCTTCGCCCTGGGGAGCTCCAGTATTATTTGTGAAGAAGAAAGACGGTACCTTTCGTATGTGCATAGATTACCGCGAACTAAACAAGGTGACCGTAAAGAATCGCTATCCTCTTCCACGCATCGACGATTTATTCGACCAGTTGCAAGGGTCGAGCTATTACTCGAAGATTGATCTGAGGTCAGGTTACCATCAATTGAGAGTCCGGGATGAGGACGTCTCCAAAACAGCATTCAGAACTCGCTACGGCCATTACGAGTTTTTGGTCATGCCATTCGGGCTAACGAACGCGCCTGCGGTTTTCATGGATCTTATGAACAGGGTGTGCAAACCTTATCTTGACAAGTTTGTTATTGTTTTCATCGACGACATCCTAATTTATTTGAAGAATCGGGAGGAACATGAGCAGCATTTACGACTTATTCTGGAACTCCTTCGAACGGAACAGCTGTACGCTAAGTTTTCAAAATGCGACTTCTGGCTTCGTGAAGTCCACTTTCTAGGCCACGTGGTAAACAAGGATGGGATTCATGTCGATCCATCCAAGGTAGATTCGATCAAGAACTGGCCTGCACCTCGCACACCAACCGAAATACGCCAATTCTTGGGTTTGGCAGGATATTACAGATGGTTCATTAAAGACTTCTCAAAGATTGCGCAGCCGCTTACATTACTGACACAGAAAGGTGTTGCTTACCGTTGGAGTGATACACAGGAAACAACGTTTCAGCACTTAAAGGATAGACTTTGTAGCGCACCTATCCTCTCATTGCCTGAAGGCACGGACGATTTTGTAGTCTACTGCGATGCATCTATTCAAGGTCTTGGATGTGTGTTGATGCAACGGGATAAAGTTATTGCTTATGCTTCACGCCAACTTAAGATTCACGAACGGAATTACACTACGCACGATTTAGAGCTGGGAGCTGTTGTTTTTGCGCTCAAGATATGGCGACATTATCTGTATGGCACCAAGTGCACCATCTACACCGATCACAGGAGTCTTGAACATATCTTCAAGCAGAAAGAATTGAACATGCGACAACGTCGATGGGTCGAGTTACTGAACGATTACGAATGTGCTATAAAGTACCATCCGGGCAAAGCCAATGTGGTGGCCGACGCCCTCAGTCGAAAGGATACTACACCTAGGCGTGTACGAGCGTTGCAACTCACTATTCAGTCTAGTCTTCCCTCACAGATACGAGATGCTCAGGTAGAAGCATTGAAACTAGGAAACGTCAGGGCTGAAGCTCTACGCGGCTCAAGGCAAAGGTTAGAACAAAAGGCAGACGGCGCCTACTATGTAACCGGACGCATCTGGGTCCCACTCTATGGTAATTTACGCGAGCTTGTAATGGATGAAGCTCATAAGTCTCGCTACTCAGTACATCCTGGTTCGGATAAGATGTACCACGACCTCAGAACTACATATTGGTGGCCTAGCATGAAGGCCCACATAGCAACTTACGTTAGCAAGTGTTTGACTTGTGCGAGAGTCAAAGCGGAACATCAGAAACCATCAGGCCCACTCCAACAACCTGAGATACCACAATGGAAATGGGAACAAATTTCCATGAACTTTGTTACTGGCCTACCTAGATCTCAGCGCGGAAATGATACTATTTGGGTGATCGTGGATCGACTCACAAAGTCTGCTCACTTCCTGGCTATCAAGGAAACGAATAAGTTCTCCACTCTAGCAGACGTATACCTTAAGGAAGTTGTTTCGAGGCACGGGGTGCCCACTTCTATTATCTCCGATCGTGATGCACGTTTTACTTCAGAACTGTGGCAAGCAATGCATAAATCTTTTGGCTCTCGATTAGACATGAGCACAGCTTATCACCCTCAGACAGATGGGCAGTCTGAGCGCACTATTCAAACTCTAGAAGACATGCTTCGGGCGTGCGTAATTGACTTTGGCAAGGGCTGGGAAAAGCATCTGCCACTTGTGGAATTTTCGTACAATAACAGTTACCACACCAGCATTAAAGCTGCTCCATTTGAGGCATTGTACGGGCGTAAATGCCGATCACCTCTTTGTTGGGCAGAGGTGGGTGATAGTCAGATCACAGGTCCAGAAATGGTAGTTGATACTACTGAAAAGATTGCTCAAATACGACAACGCATGGCGGCAGCTCGTGACCGTCAGAAAGCATACGCCGATAAAGACAGGAAACTACTCGAGTTCCAGGTTGGGGATCGAGCACTACTCAAAGTTTCACCCTGGAAGGGTGTTGTTCGTTTTGGCAAAAGGGGCAAACTCAATCCACGATACGTTGGACCATTTGAAGTCATAGAGAAGATAGGCAAAGTGGCCTACAGACTGAACTTACCAGCTGAACTCAGTGCAGTTCACAACGTCTTTCACGTGTCGAATCTGAAGAAGTGTCTGTCAGATGAGACCTTCATAGTTCCTTTGAAGGAGCTCACTATCGATGAACGGTTGCATTTCATCGAAGAACCAGTTGAAATCACGGACCGGGATGTTAAGGTCCTCAAGAACACCAGAATACCTCTTGTTCGAGTTCGTTGGAACTCCCGTCGTGGCCCAGAGTTCACCTGGGAACGCGAAGACCAAATGGAACTCAAATATCCCCAGTTGTTCGAAAACAATGCAACTACTACTGAGGCTGAAGCAACTACAGAATTTCGGGAAGAAATTCCAAATCAACGGGGGGATGATGTGACACGCCAGGAGAACCAGTAAACGATAACTTACCTAGCTTCCTCAGTAACCGCATGCTAAATTTCGGGACGAAATTTCTTTCAAGTTGGGGATAATGTGACAACTCGAGTTTCCACGATTCCATCTTCGCATTTAGTACACGTTAATTTTTTTTTATTTATGTTGTTTGTTAATACGACTTGGTTGTTTCACAACGCTTACATTTGTAAAAACGTTAATTTGTATTGCGATTGATATTTGATATTTGGGGTGCATATTATATTTGAGTATATGATGATAGTGTAAATTTGTGCTAATTGGGATTGTATAATTTATTATGGAAGTTTGGCCTAACACCCCTGCTAATATGAAAACACCACCTCCCTGGTGAAATCACCCTAGTGGTGAAAACACCACATGTGTTTTCGTCCATGTGGCTGACAAAACCAGAGATGGGCTTTGGCCCATGGCCCAGTATTGAGATGTTTTATATATAATCATTTTATAAACAAATCTTCTCGGAGAAGTTTCCACTTACCAAACCTTATCTTATCACATTGTTCCTCTCTCCCTCTCTATCCTTTGAACCGACATCAAACTTGCTCCTGTAACTCTGTGATCAGCCAAGACATTCTCTCGTTTGTTACGGTTAGTGTTAACTTTAATTAATTGTTTGATTTAAATAAATTGTAAGACTGATCTGTTTATCATTCAACTGTGATTATTTTTGGACTGGGAGACTGAATGATCGATATATATATATATGCGTATATATATATATATATGTACTGTTTATAAACTGCTGGTATATATAATGATTGATAAATATATGGATGTTCACAAACTGTTAAGTGTATGTGATGATATGATCGACCATGTGTGTTTGTTATATATATATATTGATTAATTTACGAGCTTAATCATATAAATGTAAATGAGATCTGAATTGCTGGGTTCTTGTGTTACTGATGATGATGATGACCCAACGAAAACACCCCCCCCCCCACTAACGACTGGACGAAATCACTCATGTGATTTCGGCCCAAACAGGTTCCAGCCCAATGTGTGTATTAGATCCATGTGTATTCAACCCATGTGTATTAAACCCATATAGGGATTTCGTCCATTTAAGTGTTTTCGGCACATGGTGATTTTGCCACTCATGTGATTTCGGCACTAGAAGGGATTTCGGCCAAACATGGATTTCACCACTTAACTGGTTTCATTTCATTAAATCTGTTAGTTTATTAGTTAGGTAACCCAGTTAAGTGGGTAACTTTATTAAGTAAATAACCTAGTTGGTTTAATTACTCAGTTTATTAATTCAGTTAGTATGGTAACTTTGTTAAGTTTATTAGTTCTGTTAAGTTGATGTACTTCTAAACCCAGTTAGTTTGTTAGTTCTGTTGGATGTTAATTCTTTTTTTTTTTTTTTTTTTTTTTTTTTTTTTGGGTAAAGGGTTACCCCGGTGATTCTATTATAGACAACCGCCAAATAAGTACAAGTAGTGAGGATGAGTTCCCCACTAGTTCATATATAGGACAGGCCCCATATATGTAAGCAACAAAAAAACAAAAACAAACCATGATACCACCTCGACCTAGCCTACTACAATCATGATTATGACTAAACTAGTATGCAAAACGAAAATAAATCAAACAACCACATCAACCGCCATCATTAAAAATGAAATTGCCACCAAACGGCAACCCCCTAGCAAGAAACCGAAACGACCTATCCATTGGATGACGTTGTGGAAGAGGTGCTCGCCCCTGTACTGGAAGACGTAGGATGTGTACCCGATGTCATAAACTCTTGCATTTCATCATATACAACCTCTACGCCGTCATCATCAGACTCCTCATTAAGCTCACGCCCCCCTTTAAAATCACCTTTAAAGGAACCCCCATTCCCCCCAACAAACCCAAGAGCACTAAACGAATTGTGTGTTTGAACCTTGGACGAACTAGTACCTCGTGCACTCACATAGGTAGAACTCACTGCCTTTTTCTTTTTATCCACAGGTCTATATTCAAGCTTGGGCTTCTGGTTGTTTACTTGAAATCCGCTCTTCTTTGATTTCTTCTTTGTCTTTACTTCCGTATAACCATCCCCATCTACTTTCGGACTATTAGTAGGAGGTCTCACTGTTGAGCGAATGCATTTTGGACACTCCTCAGAGTCATGCCCAAATACACAACAGTGGGCACATCTCGGGGGTTTCCATTCATATTCCACACTAATAGTTTCATTGATATACTTGTTCTCATCCAGCTCAGGAATAGCCATGGTTAGGACCTCTTTAAAATCATGATCAGCAGATATATCAATAAGGGCCCTAGCATAGCTGCTTCGTCCCTAAGCCTCGTTGCACATATCAATAGTATACGAATCCAACCGCAAAGGAGAACCAATTTTAGACGCCAACATGCTTAACCCATCATCAGAATACGCCACTAGGGGAACATCATGCAACTTGACCCAAACCGCAACTTTTTTAAACTCTTCTTTTTTAAGGGTATTTGTTGGAGACCACATGTTAAGAAACAATGGTTTGTTACGTATCATCCAAGGACCCCCTTCAAGGACAGCGTCCATTCCCTTTTTGTCTTCAAACTTGAAGAAAAAGAACCCATTTGAATTCATCATTGTTTTCAAAAGACCATGTTTCTTCCAATTTGTTCTCACAAAATATTCAACAACTGGATATGCAATTCTATCCCCCAGGAAATAACCATAAAGAGTGTTAGCTAACCTGTTGTTAACCTGGCGAACAGAATCAATCGGTAGCACTACATCCACACCATCCAATGAGGCATCTGATTTTAACATTCGAAAATTGACTTTCGGAACTTGCTTAGCTGCATCATTGGCCATCCTAGCACTTTCATCCTCACTTTGATTCTGATTTGGATTACCAACCCGCTTAGGACCTTTCTGCTCTACCTATTTGTTTAGTACCACATCAGCATACAAATGTTGTTGGACTCGAGCATTATCACCTTGTTCCTGCTTTCGCACACGAGCAGGACTGACATCATTTAGCGGGAGCACAAATGATACCTTTCGCTTATCAAAAACCACTGCATAATCCTCATCTGGTGAATCAGAACAGCCAAGAACGTGGTCAGTATCATTCAGTGGTAACATGAACCGAACCTTCTTATTACCCACTTCTGAAACCGTAGGAATTTGTGACGTTTGTCTTGGCTCAAATGGTTTCCCATCAATACTTCGGATCTTTCTCGCAAAAGCGTTTGAATTATCCTCAGTTTGTTCATCCTTATCAACAGCCATATCAAAGGTTTGTGCAGGTGTTTGAACCCTAAGACACGATTGGATAAGAAGAAGTACAATCTGTTCGTAGCAGGACCTAATGCGAAAAACCCTAATCTGCAAACCGATCCACGAAACCCTAATCTGAATTGAAAAAGATTCGGGACAAAGGAACCCTAATCCGTAAACAATCAGTGTCGCAGCCCCGAAATCGGAAAACAAAAGAAAAATAGAAACCCTAATAACAAGAACCCTAATCTGATTTCAATCGGTTAGATACGAAGGAGCGAAACAGGATTCCTTACCAGAGAGAAATCAAGGCTCCCTAGATGCTAAACAATTTCGATCAAGACCAGGATTGGATTGAATGATGTAGGGTTTCACGAAGTCAGCGAGTTCGCCCAGATCGCCCAGAGCACAGCCATGGCTTTCTATGTGCGCATGACGCTTCAATTTCCACTTCGGGTTTCAATTTCCGTCGCTCATTCTCAATTCTCAATCTCGAATCTCTTTTAGGACGTATTGGATGTTAATTCTGTTAAGTGAATTATTGGATATTTATAATAGAATAAACTACAAAAGACTTTTATATGTAACATGAATGGTTTGAACATGAGTAACTGTTTACATGATACAAGAATGCAAATTGCTAGACACACTTTGTGATATTACTGTGACACTAGTTCAATGTGAGACTTTACAAACAATGTGAACTGATTGAGTATACGTGCACTATAGGACTTGACTGATTTAATTGTGAGCACTTAACTTAGCATACCGAGCAAAACAAGGTGAGTTCACACTCTTTCTAAGGCATGGGATTCCCGGTGGTTTGGGAATGGGTTAAGAAATTAAAATGGAACCTACATATTCTCCTTGGGTAGGATATGTACCACCATCCTCCATGGGTAGGATGCCAATATTAATCCTGCGTATTCTCCTTGGGTAGAATACATACGTTCATCCTCCTTGGGTAGGACAACAACCTTAACGTATGCTCGTCCTCCTTGGGTAGGACAACAACCTTAACGTACGTAAAAACCTAGGTACACTCACATTCGCTACGGTCCTTGGATCAAGAAGGGCGCGTACAAATACGACTAGTCTACACATGGGAAGCCCCCACTAATAATCGCACAGATGCCTGGATTGGCCGCGATGAGGATTAATACGACACATGGTTTACTAAACGAACATACGATTTACGATACGAACATTATAACTAAATAACCAACTGTGAACTCGCTCAACTAGTTGTTGACTCTCTGTTACATGCCTTGCAGGACCTTAGGTACTTTTGGAGCTTGCACGGGAGGCACGGTCGTTGTGGACATGGATCGTGAATGTGTTGTTAAACATTATGACATTTTGTACTTAAACTTATGTTGGGTTTTACATTATTGCTTCCGCTACACACTTGTTTATATTTGGTTTTGGTAACACCTATCGTATTGATGAATGACTTTTACTATATACTTATGTTCAATATGATTGGTGGCTTGATCCTGGTCATGTCACGCCTCCAAGCGGTGGTACTCCGCGTGTGGATTTTGGGGGTGTGACAATAGTAGGCACCGTCTTCCTTTTGTTCTAACCGTTGCCTTGAGCCGCGTAGGGCTTCAGTCCTGATGTTTTCTGGTTTCAATGCTTCTACCTGAGCATCTCGTATCTGTGCAGGAAGACTAGATTGGATAGTGAGTTGTAAAGCTCGTACGCGCTTAGGCGTAGTGTCCTTTCGACTGAGGGCGTCAGCCACAACATTGGCTTTGCCTGGGTGGTACCTGATCGAGCATTCGTAGTCATTCAGTAGCTCGACCCATCGTCGTTGTCGCATGTTCAGTTCCTTCTGTTTGAAGATATACTCGAGACTCCTGTGATCGGTGTAAATGGCGCACTTGGTACCGTACAGGTAATGTCTCCATATCTTAAGTGCAAAAACAACAGCTCCCAGCTCTAAATCGTGCGTAGTGTAGTTCCTTTCATGAACTTTAAGTTGGCGTGAGGCGTAGGCTATGACCTTGTCACGTTGCATCAATACACATCCAAGACCCTGAATGGATGCGTCACAATAGACCACAAAATCGTCGGTGCCCTCTGGCAATGAAAGAATAGGTGCGCTGCAAAGTCTATCCTTTAAGTGTTGAAACGCTAATTCCTGTGCATTTTCCCATCGATAAATAACGCCTTTCTGCGTTAGTGAGGTGAGAGGCTGTGCTATCTTGGAAAAATCCTTAATGAACCTCCTGTAGTAACCTGCCAAGCCCAAGAATTGGCGAATTTCCGTTGGTATACGAGGTGCAGGCCAGTTCTTAATCGAGTCTACCTTAGATGGATCAACATGAATCCCATCCTGGTTCACTACGTGGCCTAGGAAATGGACTTCACGAATCCAGAAGTTGCATTTCGAGAACTTTGCGTAAAGATGTTCTGTTCGAAGGAGTTCCAAAATAAGTCGTAGATGTTGTTCGTGTTCCTCCTGACTCTTCAAATAGATCAGGATGTCGTCGATGAAAACTATAACGAACTTGTCCAGGTAAGGCTTGCACACTCGATTCATCAAGTCCATGAAGACCGCAGGTGCGTTTGTCAGCCCAAAAGGCATGACCAAAAGCTCATAGTGTCCATAACGAGTTCTAAAGGCTGTTTTGGAGACGTCCTCTTCTCGGACTCTCAGCTGGTGATATCCTGATCTCAAATCAATCTTCTAGTAAAAGCTCGACCCTTGCAACTGGTCGAACAAGTCGTCAATACGTGGAAGAGGATAGCGATTCTTCACGGTCACCTTGTTGAGTTCACGGTAGTCGCTGCACATTCTGTAGGTACCGTCTTTCTTCTTCACAAATAGGACTGGAGCTCCCCAGGGCGAAGAGCTAGGACAAATAAAACCCTTATCCAAGAGTTCTTGTAGTTGCGTAGACAGCTCTTCCAATTCTGATGGGGCTAAGCGATAAGTTGCACGAGCTATAGGTGCTGCTCCAGAAGCTTGTCACCATGAATTACCAAAGGTTTTTAACCAGCACGAGGAATGCGGACGATCTTTTCTTTGCAAAGAATCTCTGCTCGATGTTGAGGTAACAATGTCGAAACCATCACAACGTTGGGGCCATTCCTAGCATCATCCTGACCAATCACGAACAATCGACCCCTGGCACCATTGCCATCGTTATTACTCCCGTTGTTGTCTCCACTAATGTTCCCGTTTCCTCGGTTGTGGTTCTGATTCTGGTTCTGGTTCAACTGTGGGCAGTGTCTCTTGAAGTGATCTTCAGCACCCCACTGGTAGCATCCCTTGCTACCCTGTTGTTGCTACTGATTCTGTGGAGTTCGTGGCTGCTGTTGTCGGTTCTGGTTTGCAGGACGTGAGCTTCTACAATCTTTGGTTTCATGCCCCATCTTGAGACACCTCTGACAACGACCCTTGTTGCACTGACCACTGTGGTGTCTGTTGCATCTATTGCACTCTGGGTGATTTCCTCGGTATCCATCCTGCCCTTGACTACCAGAAGATTGCTGACCCGGACTCTGGTAGTCATCAATCTTTCACTGCTGTGCCTGGGACTGAACCGTAGTCGAACCCTTACTAGAGGTTCCATCCCACTTCCGTTTGTTGTCACTGGGAGTAGCAGAAGTAGTAGTACCGATATGATTAGGCAGCTTGTTCTGTTCCACTGCTTGGTCTGTGAGATGATGAGCAAGACGAGTAACGTCCTGGATGGTTGCAAGGTTAGCAGCAGTCACATGGCGTTGAATCTCCGGTACCAAGCCTCTGAGGTACAGCTCAATGCGCTTGATGGGAGAATCCACTATAGTTGGACACAACACTGCCAGTTCGTTGGATCGTTTCGTGTACGCTTCTATCTCTGACCCCGTCACCTTCAGGTTAAAGAACTCCACTTCCAGCTTGTGGATGTCATCACGACTACAGTATTCACGTTTGATCAGTTCCTTAAAATCATTCCATGGGGTGGCCTTAGCAGCCGCCAGCCCCCGCATCTGAACTTGCGCGTTCCACCAAGTTAGCGCAGTGCCTTCGAGAGTACCAGTGGCGTACCTCACCCTACGTGCCTCAGGGCATTCACACATCTCGAGGACATACTCGAGCTTTTCAAACCAATGGAGGAGTCCAACGGCTCCTTCAGTGCCACTGAAAGTATTAGGACGACAGTACATGAAAGTTTTGAACATGCATACAGGTGGCTGAGCGTTCTGACCTTGTTGCGCGAGGAAGAAAAGACAGGGTTGTAACATCTGTGCTTGTTATCATTGTAAACAATTCAGTTATCAATAAAACAATATTATTTGATCCCAATGTTTGTTTGGTTGTGTTTTACATTTTTCATGTTTTGACTTTTATTCAATTTCAAACTCTACTTCGCTTTCTGGAGAGTTATACGCAAACTGATGCGTAAACGTAATCAGTTTAATGCGAAAAAAACTCCGGAACATCAACATATACATAACATACCTTAAATAACCTTTACATAACTTAGAAATAAGTTTTGAAGGCTTTGGTATGGCAAAAACAAGTTAATTCGCCTACAGGGACTAAATTTGACAAACTGCGAAAGTATGCCAATTTGAACTGTAACAGACATTCCGGAACATGACCATAAGTTAAACACACCTTAAATATCCTTTACATAGCTTAGAAATAGGCTTTGAGGGGTTCGGTGTGCTAAAATAAACTTTTGGGTCATTCAGGGACTAAAAGCGTCAAAAAGTGCACAAGTTAGCATTTTTGCGCATAACTTACGTTCTGAATACCTCCGGACATCCAAAAATTTATGTAAGCACTAAAATATTTTATTTTAGTGTTTGGCATAAGAAAAATCCATTCGTCACGCAATTTAGATCGTTTTTCGCGCTTATGCGCATTCCGTCGTAATTAAGCGAACATCGCAACCGAACGGCCAAACGAACCGACATCCGAAATATTTTCAAGCATATTTAATGTTCCCTATGTCTTAACATCATTGTGGAGCTTGAAATTGGGATTGACGGGTGTTAGAAGTGATGTTACGCAACGAAACAATGTGCAGGGACCTAATCTGCCATTTCTGCCAAAAGGAGGGCTAGGCGTGACGCGAGGGGTCTTGGCGTCACGCGAGGCCCCCTCTGACCAGATTCAATGTTTTAAACAGCTGGTTCCAGCCCTTCAAACCCCCAAAGGCCAATTCCACTTGTCAAACTCATGTGGTGGGGGCAAAATGAGCCACCATAACTTTCCGACAAGTGTAGGGATGTGATCATTCCCTCTTCTCCAAGAAACGATCCTAACGGTGAACCGAAATCTATAAATACCCAACACCCACTTCACTCATTCCTCACAAGAATCTGATTTGAGAAGCTCTAAGTTGAAACCTTTGTTTCATACCTGAGCTACTTGAATCAAGATTAGCATTCGGGGACCCTTTGTAAGTGTTCCTTCGTTCTTTTATTGCTTTTCGAGTTCGAAAGTCAAACTTTGTTTGACTTTCTGCATTAACCAGTTTATGGTCGATGCGAAGTTCGTTTGAACTTCATAACGTGAGCGTGATCACGATGGTTATAGTCCCTAGTGACTATACCTACTGATTACCACGTTATCTAGGCTCAGTGGCGAGCCGTAGTTTCGGTCAGAATACGTATTCTTGCGTATTTTGTAACCAAACTACTTATGGGTATCAAAACCGTTTGTTTGATACCAAACCTCTTTTCTAAACTTAGTTAAGCATGTTTTAGCATGCTTAGCTCGTCACTTTTAGTTTAGTGCTTATATAGGGTCGTAAGGTAAGCGATCTAAACAATCGCTTATACTTTCGAACCCGACCCATTTGGTCGATCATTAGGATCCGACCAAACAAATTAGGTGACCATAGTATATAGGGAATAACCTTCCGAGGTTATACCTTATGGTCGCTTCGTTTAAGTAGTTGTATGATAGGTAGTTTATATGCCTTAGGTAAATTACCAAAATTCCCTTTTTACGTCAAAATTCATTTTAAGCATATGTAACATAACTTTTAGTATCTAAACTGATTTGGTAACAATATTAGATATGTTAAGGCATATTTTACTTGTCATAGGACTAGTTAGGCGTTCCGAACGCGTTTTACGCGAACGACGCACTAAAATAGCATAAGCTACCTAAGCGGGTCGTAATGGGTCATAAGCACTTAGGCTAGGTTTCATTTAGTATGTAGGCTTTGTTAAACCGTATTACATGAGTTCCCATACTCATTTGGTTTACGAGCCCTCATTCTATCCGATCCTCCGATATAGGTCCGGTTTATTAACATAGTTACCTATATTAGGTGCCGTTTGATTCCGTGATCTCTAGCATTGCTTGGTGGTTATCTTAGGACTTCTGAGCAATCTCAAGTGAGTACATAGACCCCTCTTTTACTGTTTTCCAAACTGTTTTGGGGTGGAACACATGTGCCTACTTGTTACTTTCATGCTTTCCATGTTTTCACATCATATACCTACTATGTTCATTAGTACATTATAGTACATGATTTAATTACATTTCATGCTATGTATGTCCATCGTGTGCATACTTAGTACATTGTTTTAATTTACATTTCTGCTATGTATGTTGACTGATAGCATGCTAGCACATTGATTTACATGACTTTTCTGCTTTGTATGTTAACATAGCATACTTAGTACATTGTTTTCATATGACATGTATACAACTGCTATAACATTTGGTTTGCACAAACGAGACTTTTATACGTTCATTAACATTAGCTACGCCGCTCGGTAGTAAGTACTGGGACCATAGGACTTGACAAATCCCATTCCTGACATCTCGGGTTTGTTTGGATGTAAGGAATGACTGAATCCGAAAACATTTCTTTTGATAACCTTGACTGAAAGGGTTATCCGACTGTCTCAAGGCTTGAATGTATGCGTTAACTTACCACATAAATGTTTGTATCAATGTAACATGCATTACTTTGCAAAACATAACTTTTTGATATATTCAAAATACTTTGTTTTGTACATTCCTACATTTGGATTATGTGAAAATACTTTACTTACAATACATAACATTTGTTACACATTACTTGACTACATTTGGACTTTTAAACATTTGACATGGTTTATACAAGGACTTCTGACTATTGGTTTAAACATAGACTTTATACATTGGTGGTTTGTTTAAGTGACTTAAGTAACGAGATGTGAGTAATATGATACAAGCATGGTGGATACGCCGCTGGTACTTCCTATATATAAGTGTTTGTATTATATTACATATCATAGCGTTATTTAAATCATTCAATTTGGACTTATACATTTTACACAAGTAACACGATTTTCACAAGACTTTGGTTTACAAACAATTTACTTCATACAACTCATTTTACTTGGTTATACATTTAACCATACAATTTTTCTTTTATTTATACATATCATTTGATCTTATCGCTTTTTAAATGATTTACAAAACAAAACAATTTACAAGGTTCATGACTGACTTTTACTAATCAACTTTTTCTTAAACTTATGTCATGAATCCTATTTTCACAAAACCTATGTATCTCACAGGCATTTTTATGCTGACGTACCTATTTTCACATGTGTTTTCAGGAGCTTTTGCGTAGGACGATGATCGTGACACTAGGGCGGACCTGTGCCTTAGAGACATAAAATGAAGATAGACTTAGTTTAATTATGTTCTGAACTCTTTATTTCCTGTTTAAGACAATGTAACTCTTATGTTGATAAATAAAATACAACTTTGAATGCCATGGTTATGAAACAATTAATTCTGTTACAACACTCCCCGACGTTTTCCGCCACGTTTTGTATGTTATACGTGGTCGGGGTGTGACAGAAGAGTTGGTATCAGAGCCAATGGTTATAAGGAATTAGGTTATTAGTAATGCTTTGACCTAGACTACAACCTTTCTAGGACCCTAACACAAGTTATCTTGTGTTTAGATTTTAAAACATGCACTTCACCTATCCTTAGGTGATAACCACAACGGGAACATCAAGTTCGAATCCGCTTTGAAAATTAATCATCTGTTTTTGGATGATTGATTACTAGGTTTTGAACCCTCTGTTGTATGGTTTTGAACCCTTCCAGTTTGACATGGTTTGGTTTTCTCAATGTATACCGAGGCATGCTTTTCATATGTGGCTGGCTTTTAAAAATAAGTTAAAGACACAGGATAGGATGACAGTTTGGGAAGCAGGTAGCCAAACAAATCTGAACCTTATGTGCTGTCCGTTATGCAATTTTGACCGGGATAGTCGTGATCATTTATTTTTTCAATGCAACTTCTCGGCTCAAGTGTGGAATAAAGTAAAGAAGCTGGTAAAGTTGACGAATGTGAATACTACTTGGTCTTCAGTTTTAACTTGGGTGGAACAACACTCCAGATCAAAGAATGTTGATCACATTGTGTGTAAGTTGGTGATAGCGGCCGCTTCGTACTATATTTGGCAAGAAAGGAATAACAGGCTTTTCAATAATAATAAGAGGTCGGTAGATCAAGTTTATGAGAAGGTTATAGGATCGGTTCGGTTACGGTTGATGGGATTTAGATTCCGTGTGAGCTCGGCAAGGGAAAGGATTTTCAAGGATTGGCAGATTGAAGATAGCAACTACGATTTAATGGATCCGGGCTAGTAGTTTTTCGGGTCTTGGTTTGTGTCGTTAGATTTGCTTTGGCTGTCTTGTGGTTTTGGTTGGCTTGTTTAGTTTGTTTTGTTGATGGATTGTGTTGTGTGGAGTCCTAGGCTTGGCATGTCAAGTCTAGTTGGTATGTCGTTTTGACATACCCTTGTTATTATTTGGTTTCATCTATAAAATTCATCGGGGTAACCCTTTACCAAAAAAAAAAAGTTGTGTTTTGCAAAATAAATGCATGTTTTACTGATACAAACACTTATGCGGTAAGTTAAACGCATATATTCAAGCCTTGAGACAGACGGATAACCCTAAGTAAAGGTTATCAAAAGAAATGTTTTCGGATTCAGTCATTCATTTCATCCAAACAAACCTAGGATGTCAGGAACGGGATTTGTCAAGTCCTATGGTACCACTACTTACTACCGAGCGGCGTAGCTAATGTTAATGAACGTATTTTAGTCCTGTTGTACAAACCAAATGTCATACCAAATGTAAACATGTTATATGAAAACAATGTACTAAGTATGCTAAGTTAACATACAAAGCAGAAAAGTCATGTAAATCAATGTGCTAGCATGCTCAGTCAACATACATAGCAGAAATGTAAAGTAAAACAATGTGCTAATATGCCAAGTAAACATATATAGCAAAACATAATGAAATCATGTACTAATAGTGTACTAATGAACATAGCAAGTATATGGTATGAAAACAGCGAAGCACGAAAGTAACAAGTAGGCACATGTGTTTCACCCCAAAATGTTTGAAAAACAGTAAAAGAGGGGTCTATGTACTCACTTGAGATTGCTCAGAAGTCCTAAGATAACCACCAAGCAAAGCTAGAAGATCACGGAATCAAACGGCACCTAATATAGGTAACTACATTAATAAACGGACCTATTCGGAGGATCGGGTAGCATGAGGGTTCGTAAACCATATGAGTGTAGGAACTCATGTAATATGGTTTAACAAAGCCTACATACTAAAATGAAACTTATCCTAAGTGCTTTTGACCCGTTACGACCCGTTTAGGTAGCTTATGCTACTTTAACGTGTCGTTCGTGTAAAACGCGTTTGGAAAGCCTAACTAGTCCTATGACAAGTAAAATATGCCTTAACATGTCTAACATTGTTGCTAAATCAGTTTAGATGTCAAAAGTTACGTTACATAGGCTTAAAATGAAATTTGGCGTAAAAGGGCATTTTGGTAATTTACCTAAGGCATATATATTACCTATCATACAACTACTTATATGACGTGACCATAAGGTATAACCTCGGAAGGTTATTCCCTATACAACTATGGTCACCTAAAGTGTTTGGTCGGATCCTAATGATCGACCAAATGGGTCGGGTTCGAAAGTATAAGCGATTGATTAGATCGCTTACCTTTACGACCCTAGACAAGCACAAATCTAAAAGTGACGAGCTAAACATGTCAAAACATGTTTAACGAGGTTTAAAAATAGGTTTGGTATCAAGACAAAGGGTCTTGATACCCAAAAGTAGTTTGGTTACAAAATACGCAAGAATACGCATTTTGGCCGAAACTACGACTCGTCACTGAGCCTAGATAACGTGGTAATCAGTAGGTATAGTCACTAGGGACTATAACCATCGTGATTACGCTCATGTTATGAAGTTCAAATGAACTTCGCGTTGACCATAAACTGGTCAATGCAGAAAGTCAAACAAAGTTTGACTTTAACGCTAAAAACGAATGAAAAGAACGAAAGAATACTTACAGAAGGTCCCCGCAAGATTTGATCTGATTTTCTCTCAGGTATGAAGCATATACTTCAACTTAGAGAGTAGAAATCAGATTCAAATTGTGGGTTTTGCAAATGAGAGGTGAGGGGTATTTATAGATGTGGTAGAGCCGTTAAGATCGTTCCTCGTAATCCGAGATTCAATCACAGCCGTACACATTGAGCCCATAGTTTTATAAAACCATTGGAGCCCCTAGATTATGCCCATAGACTCTAAAATACCAGTTGCAACACTCACAAACAGCTGGAACAGCTGGAAGCAGGCTGTAATTCACATTCTGCACATCTGGGAGGCTCACACGGCCCATGTAAGGGGCCTGCAGATGTTTACGCGGCCCGCCTGGGTGTCTCAGATCAGCAACAAGTTTCCAAAATGACAGTTTCAGTCCCTGTTGTGTTATAAGCTCCATTCCGACATGTTTAAGGCCCGTTAAGCAAACTTTAAGGCCCTAAAATGATGCCTAAACATTGTGGACATGAAACATGTTCAAAAATATGCCGGATGTCGGTTCGTTTGGTCGTACGAACACGATGTTTGCTTAATTACGATGAAATGCGCACAAGCGCGAAAAACGATCCAAATTGCGCGACGAATGGATTTTTCTTATGCCAAACACTAAAATAAAATATTTTAGTGCTTACATAAATTTTTGGATGTCCGGATGTATTCAGAACGTAAGTTATGTGCGAAAATGCAAACTTATGCACTTTTTGACGCTTTTAGTCCCTGAATGAGCATAAAGTTTATTTTAGCACACCGAACCTCTCAAAGCCTATTTCTAAGCTATGTAAAGGATATTTAGGGTGTGTTTAACTTATGACCAAGTTCCGGAATGTCCGTTACAGTTCAAATCGGCATACTTTCGCAGTTTGTCGAATTTAGTCCCTGTAAGCGAATAGACTTGATTTTGCCATACCAAAGCCTTCAAAACTTATTTCTAAGTTATGTAAAGGTTATTTAAGGTATGTTAAGCATATTTTGATGTTACGGAGTATTTGTCGCGTTAAACTGATTACGTTTAAGCACCAGTTTGCGTATAACTCTCCAGAAAGCGATATAGAGTTTGAAATTGAATAAAAGTCAAAACATGAAAAACATCAGACATAAACAAACAATCATTGGGATCCAATAACTTTATTTCATTGATAACTGAACTGTTTACAATGATTACAAGCACAGATGTCACAAATATATTATAAATGAAAATCGAGATTTTGTCCCACTTATTCATTATAAATATACTATCAGAAAAACTTGGGTTTTATCTCATTGATCTATTTTAAAGATTTTGGTGTTTAACTCTGATAAAAATATTTCATAACTACGGTCCTGATGAAACTTTCCGCTGCCAAATTAATAAACACTGATACCATCTGCACGACTCACGGCTCTCGCTCCCGGGGTAGGGTCGGGGGTTATGACAGAAGGTGGTATCAGAGCCACAACCACTAATTTAAACCAAAGAAGTGTTCTGCTGACACTGAAATTCCAAATTTTGTGTTAGGAAATAAATTATGTGATTGTGTGGTATGTGTTATTTGACTGTTTATTAGATTACAATATGAGGTCGCAAGTGTGACAACTATCACTTTTCCGTACATTTCGTACACCAAATAAACAGTAATCTGTGCTTTAATGACTGTGCATGATCTAGTTTACAAGACAAATGAATTTCTGATTATTGTTATATACATACAATGGCATTTCTTGTTGCAAGACTTTATTCGTTGCTACATGCAACATGATATAGTTCTAATAATACACAGAACAGAATTGGCACCATTACCAGACAAACTGAAAATGCTGACGATGTTCAGTACATAGACAGACAATATTTTGAGGCCCAGTATGAGCCAGAGACTAAGTACTACACTAGTATAGTGTGTAGGGAAATAAGGACCCCAAAACTGCATGCCTAAGTGATAGATAAAGTGCCGGAAAGTGCCTAAAACTCACATAAAGTGCAGAATTCTGCATTAATTAGCAAAATTCAGCATTTTAACATGCTAGTAACATGCAAAAATATGGCAAAATGGCCCTGAATGCTTTCCTAAGTGTCGGGAATCAAAAGTGTCACAAAAAGTTACATAAAAGACACTATACGGTATAACTTAGCACTTTAACGAACCAGTTTCTAACCGAACAACCGGACATTACCCGGAACACCAAAATATTGCTAGAAGCATTGTTCTACTATTTTTGAACTAGTTATGGTTCCCGAACACCCTAACATACTATATAAAGCATCCTATACATAAAACACTAGACTTTTACACTTAACTTCCATTAATTATCTTCTTACCATCAAATTTACACATGGACCCTGTGACAACTCGAGTTTCCAAGATTTCCATCTTCGCATTTAGTGCACGTTAATTTTTTTTTATTGTTTATGTTGTTTGTTTACACGACTCGTTGTTTCACAACGCTTACCTTTGTAATACGTTATATAGTATTGCGATTGATATTTGATATTTGGGGTGCATATTATATTTGAGTATATATGATAGTGTAATTTGTGCTAAATGGGATTGTATAGTTTATTATGGAGCTTTGGCCAACACCCCTGCTCATATGAAAACACCCTCTGATGAAAACACCCTTCTGTGATGAAAACACTTTAGTGTTTTCGTCCAGCTATGTTTGGCGAAAACAGAGATGGGCCTTGGCCCAGTATTGAGTATTATATATTTATTTAATCACAATCTTCTCCGAGACGTTACCCACTTACCAAACCTTATCACTTTGTTCTCTCTCTCTCTACATCTGAAACCCACAAACAGAATTCCTCATCTTGAAGCCAAACCTCTGTTTAATCTACGGTTAGTGATTTACATGTTAAGATGATATCTTATATTGACTGCTACTGTGAGATATTATAATCTTATGATCTGATTTTGATTGATGATTTA
Organism: Helianthus tuberosus; assembly: GCA_030545235.1. Classification (NCBI taxonomy): domain Eukaryota; kingdom Viridiplantae; phylum Streptophyta; class Magnoliopsida; order Asterales; family Asteraceae; genus Helianthus; species Helianthus tuberosus. Next base: position 130,876,370 of record CM060393.1, on the reverse strand, counting down.
ATGTTTAGATCGTTGTTTTTCTATGAATGGTGATTGTTAATCTTCGAGATAAAGTGATCTTAGATAGTCAGTTGATAAATGCATAACTAGATCTCCTGTTAAATGTTAAAAACTATGATGATTGTTGGATGTTAATCCTGATTATTTAGATGAGTAAGTGTCTAAAAATGTTTCAGCTTTGGTTGGATTGATTGTTCCTACAAATGATTAATCATGTAACTGTAATGGGAATTATAGTTGCTGGGTTTTTGTTACTGTAAGTAGTGATGAAGAAGATGATAAAGTGGACGAAATCACCCACATACTTTGAAGTGGACGAAATCACTTAAGTGATTTCGGCCCACATACATGTTTCCGGCCCACCTTAGATTTCGGCCCACTTAAGTGATTTCGGCATATAGTGATTTCGGCCCACATAAGGGATTTCGTCCATATAAGTGTTTTCGGCCCATGTATGATTTCGGCACACAAAAGGGATTTCGCCACTTTGATGATTTCATTCTAGTGTTTGCTGTTAACTTGTTAAGTGTGTTAGTTAGCTAACTCTGTTAAGTAAATAACTCAGTTTAACTACTCAGTCTATTAGTTCAGTTATATGTCAACTATGTTAAGCATTTAAACTCTGTTAAGTTATTAAGTTGCTAGCTTTATTTGTTTGATTAACTCTGTTATGTTTAACAATCTTGTTTGTTATCAATTCTGTTAAGTCTAGCAACTTTGTTTAGCATGTTGGTTCTGCATAGATTATTAATTCAGCTAAAAGATGTTAACTCTGTTAGTTAACTAATACTGTAAAGTTATTATCCCTGTTACATATGTTAACCTTGTTAAGCTTGTTAAACCTGTCAAGTATGTAAGAGAATAACCATGATTAGAATAAACTGTGGAGGAAATTTATGTGAAGTATGAATGGCATGAATGTGATTAATTGTCTATGTGATACATGATGTTAACAGTCAAACACACTTGGTAACATAGATTGCAAACGAAACCTTGCAAACATAAACTGACTGTATATACGTGCACTATAGGACTTGACTGAATTATTGTGAGCACTTAACTTAGCATACCGAGCAAAACAAGGTGAGTTCACACTTCTACCAAGGCATGGGATTCCCGGGGTTGGGAATGGGTTGATTGATTATTTATGCTTAAGAGTTATCGGAATTACATACCATAGGCCTCAGGAGAGGAAGGTCAATGGTAGATACTACTAGACTAGTGATACATATACTTCTCTTCGCACACATGCCGGGATCGGCCGCGATACTAGAACAATCTTCGCAAACATGCCTGGAATGGCCGCGAACTATACTTTAATCTTCGCAAACATGCCTGGAGGGCCGCGATACAGATATAACTAGTCTAGAAAACATGGGAAACCCCCACTAAACTTCGCAAACATGCCTAGAGGGCCGCGATGCTATTACATACGATACATGATTACTAAACGAACATACGATTTACGATACGAACATTATAACTAAATAACCAACTGTGAACTCGCTCAACTAGTTGTTGACTCTCTGTTACATGCCTTGCAGGACCTTAGGTACTTTTGGAGCTTGCACGGGAGGCACGGTCGTTGTGGACATGGATCGTGAATGTGTTGTTAAACATTATGACATTTTGTACTTAAACTTATGTTGGGTTTTACATTATTGCTTCCGCTACACACTTGTTTATATTTGGTTTTGGAAACACCTATCGTATTGATGAATGACTTTTACTTTATACTTATGTTCAATATGATTGGTGGCTTGATCCTGGTCATGTCACGCCTCCAAGTGGTGGTACTCCGCGTGTGGATTTTGGGGGTGTGACAGACCCCCTCCCCCCATATAATTTACGGCCTAAGTAAGGCCCCACCTCCAAAGATCCTACAAGATCACTTTAGATATTACTTGGATTTGATGAGATTTATTTAGATATGTGTGTGTACTTGAGGGAGCACTAAACCCATTGGATAATAACATTTGTGTTTATAAGAGAACATGATCATCAACACCAACACATCACAACTCTTCTCCTCCTTCTCCCCTTCCTACTCTCGGCCGACCCCTCCTCCCCACACACCACCATTTTTCATTTCAAGTTCAAGCATTCCAAGGTTATCTTGAGGTGTAAGAAGGTCACTAACGAAGCTTGGAGCTTGCGGATCATCAAGGACCTCTTCCGTTTGCTTTTATCCACTCCATTTCCATCTTGTTTCTTCCCTAGCTTGAAGCTAGTAGTAAGATCCTTATTAACCTTTGTTACTTCCATTTTTAGTGGTTAAAAGTTGTGTTATGATGCAAACCATAAGAACACTAAAAGACTTGAACTTGAATCTTGAACATAAGGCTTACATATGATGAAAAATGGATGATATGATGTTGTTTAGTGCATGAATGATATTTGCTTGTTGTTTACTAGAGATGATGATGTTAATCATCACATGGAACTTGCTAGATGATGATTAAATACATAATCTAGCAAGTGGGAGGATGATCATGTAACAACATATGATGATCATCTTCTTGTAAACACATGAACTTGATAAAGGAAATGATTTCTTGTAAGACATTGATCAAAGTAACCTAGTGATCTTATAGATCCAAGATTTATGAATGATTTTTCCAAAAGAACCAAGTTTAAAAAGATGATTTTTGAAAGATCATGGTTTTTACTTAAACCTACACTATTTTTAGTAATGGAATAAGTGTAGAAACACTAAGGAAACAAGAGGGTTTAATAAATAAACATTTTTGAGAAATGTGTTTACAAGTTGTAAACACCTAAACTCTTTAAGAATGGGATTATTAAAGAAATAGACACATTTTGGAGGGTAACTAAGTCTATTAAACACTTTACCAAGTTACTACGCATTTTGTGAAAGATCAAGTTCATGTTACTATGTAAATTGAATAGTTTTTGCACTTGGTAAGTGCAAGATGTTTAGGGATTGATTGTTGAATTCTTGTGTGTTAATATTTGGAAAGAAAATGATATGCTAAATAGCATGGACACCTCCATTTTCAAAGGAAACTATGACGAAATTTTCTAAAAATGCAAACACTTAGAAAATATTTTCTAAACAAGTGTTTACAAGTATGTTTTAAACTATGTTTTTCAAAATAAGCTTTGTCATAAATTTTGTTACAAAAATACAAGTATTGGAGGTTGGTTTTTGTAAATAAAAATGGATAAATATATATTTAGAATATATATTTTATATTAAGACACTTGTGTGAATATTTGTATACCTTGTGGACTAGTTATATTATTTTAGGGTAAAATAATGTAACTTAACAAATACCAAGAATTTACAATCCAAAATAATACCAAGAATCACAAGGAATGAAAGTTACACACACAATATTGTGAAACCGAACACAAAAACGTAACTTATGAAATACTACGGGAAATACTGTTACAATACATTTTTGGTAAATATTATTTTGGAAACGAAAGAAGTGAAAATATGATTTTTGTATACGCTACCAAGTTATGTCATATTTTCAACAAGAAGAAAATATATTTTTCTGGGAGATACAAATATATTTTCCTAGTATATTTAGAAGATATATGATTTTTGGGAAAAATATATATTTTCTTGGAATACATTATTTTTGACAAAACAAGTCTATATATATTTTCTAAGTGAAACTTGAAAATATATTATTTCGGGAACTACAAATACAAGAATACGAAAATACATGTATGAAATACTCCCATCCTTGGGAAGGAAATACGAAAAATAAATACTTGAAAAGTATTGTAACTTTGGGTAAAGTTAAAGACATAAAGGAAACGTAACTCAAAACATGAATAATAAGGCAAGGCACGGCCCGCTCGTCTAATAGACCCTAGCACGTTGTAGGTAGTCGTGTTTGCTGATGAGATTTGAGTTACGAGTACTGAAGACGCAAAACAGTGAGTTCATGCCCCCCTTTTCTTTAACTGTTTTCGGTTTTATAACTCTCGGGGGTGAAATACATGTTACGAATGCTTGAACGGTATGAAATGCCTATGGAATACTAGATCATGTGAGCATAGACTAGATACTGAAATGCCATTAATACTTAATTAGGGACGAGGGTTAGATCTAACGGGTACGGCCGAACCCCACTCATGGTCACAACTAGTACCAAGTAGTGCTTCGGAGTCCCAGTCGAGGGTAATCGACATAGTCGAGGGAAATCGACATAGTTGAGGGAAATTGTCACACCCCGACCACGTAAAACATCAAATCGTGGCGGAAACGTCGGGGAGTGTTGTAACAGAATTAATTGTTTCATAACCATGGCATTCAAAGTTGTATTTTATTTATCAACATAAGAGTTACATTGTCTTAAACAGGAAACAAGGAGTACAAAACATAATTAAACTAAGTCTATCTTCGTTTTATGTTTCTAAGGCACAGGTCCGCCCTAGTGTCACGATCATTGTCCTAAGCAACAACTCCTGAAAACACATGTGAAAATAGGTACGTCAGCATAAAAATGCCTGTGAGATACATAGGTTTTGTGAAAATAGGATTCATGACTTGGGTTTTAAAAGAAAGGTTTAATAAAAATTAGTCATGAATCTTGTTAAGTGTTTTCTTTTATAAATCATATAGAAACTTGATAAGAAATCGGATTATATAAAAGAAAGGTGTATGGTTAATGAAAATAACCAAGTAAAATGAGTTTATATAAAATAAACTGTCTTGTAAAACAATGTCTTGTGAAAAATATGTTATTTGTGTAAAATGTAATATGTCTATACCGAAATGATTTAAATAACGCTACGATATGTAATATTATACAAACACTTATATATAGGAAGTACCAGCAGCGTATCCACCATATTTGTATCATATTACACACGCCTCGTTACTCAAACCATTTACCCAAACCAACCACCAATGTAAATTGTTCATGTATAAATCAATTGTCAAGTGTTATTGTGTAAACCATATCGGAATGTCCATGTCTAATGTAAATCACCAAATGTGTATATCAATGTCAAAATGTTTATGTTTAATGTAAATCATATAATGTTATCCAAAAATATCATGTATGGCATGTGAAATATATCAACTAAACCATAGGTAAAATGCACAAAAACAGGGTATTGAATTAAACATAGTTTAAGTCAAAGTTATGTTTTGTGGAACAAATGCATGCTATACTGATACAAACATCTATGCGGTATTGTTATAATGCATACATCCAAGCCTTGTGACTGTGGTGATAGACCTTTAAACAAATTAAAGGTTTATCTAAGTTATGTGTATCGAATTCGGTCATTCCTTCCATCCAAACATACCTAGTATGTCAGGAACGGGAGTTGTCAATTCCTATGATACCACTACCTACTAACGAACGGCGTAGCTAATGTTAATGAATGTATATTGTCCCATTAGACAAACCAAATGTCATACCAAAATGTAAGCATGTGAAAACAATGCACTAAGTATGTAATCAAATGAACATACATAGCGTGAATGTAATGTAAAACAATGTACTAAGTATGCACACAATGGACATACATAGCATGAAATGTAATGTATAACAATGTACAAAATATGCACACAATGGGCATACATAGCATGAAATGTAATGTAAGACAATGTACTAAATATGCACACAATGGGCATACGTAGCATGAAATGTAATGTAAAACAATGTACTAAATATGCACACAATGGGCATACATAGCATGAAATGTAATGTAAAACAATGTACTAAATATGCACACAATGGGCATACATAGCATAAACACAATGAAATCATGTACTATAAGTGTACTATTGAACATAACAAGCATATGATATGAAAACATGGAAAAGCATGAAAGTAACAAGTAGGCACATGTGTTTCACCCCAAAACAGTTTGAAAACAGTAAAAGAGGGGTCTAGGTACTCACTTGAGATTGCTTAGAAGTCCTAAGATAACCACCAAGCAATGCTAGAGATCACGGAATCAAACGACACCTAATATAGGTAATTATGTTAATGAACCGGACCTATATCGGAGGATCGGATAGAATGAGGGCTCGTAAACCAAATGAGTATGGGAACTCATGTAGTATGGTTTAACAAAGCCTACATACTAAATGAAACCTAGCCTAAGTGCTTACGACCCATTACGGCCCGCTTAGGTAGCTTATGCTACTTTAACGCGTCGTTCGCGTAAAAACGCGTTCGGAACGCCTAACTAGTCCTATGACAAGTAAAATATGCCTTAACATATCTAATATTGTTACCAAATCAGTTTAGATACCAAAAGTTATGTTGCATATGCTAAAAATGGATTTTGGCGTAAAAAGGGCATTTTGGTAATTTACCTAAGGCATATAAACTACCTATCATACAACTACTTAAACGAAGCGACCATAAGGTATAACCTCGGAAGGTTATTCCCTATATACTATGGTCACCTAATGTGTTTGGTCGGATCCTAATGATCAACCAAATGGGTCGGGTTCGAAGGTATAAGCGATTTATTAGATCGCTTACCCTTACGACCCTAGACAATGTGGTAATCAGTAGGCATAGTCACAAGGGACTATAACTATCGTGATTACGCTCACGTTGCGAAGTTCAAACGAACTTCGCATTGACCATAAACTGGTCAATGCAGAAAGTCAAACAAAGTTTGACTTTCGGACTCGAAAAGCAATAAAAGAACGAAGGAATACTTACAAAGGGTCCAAGAATGGAAGGTTTGAATCCGAACACTCTCAGGTATGAAGTGTTAAACACAACAACTTAGAGAGCAAGTTCAGATTCAAAGGTGTGGGTTTTTGGGGTTGGGATGGATGGGTATTTATAGGATATGCAAGACCGTTAGGATCGTTTATCGAATAACGTGCTTTGATCACATCCCTACACTTGTTGGCAAGCTCATGTATATCATATTGGCCCCCCATAAGCAGGAAACAACACTTGGAATTGGATTGGGAGTGTTAAACAGCTGTTAACAGCCTGTTTAAACATTGAATCTGGTCTGGGAGTCTGACGCGGGCCGCGTAAGAGGACACCAGGAGTTTACGCGGGCCGCCTGGCCTGTCTGATCAGCAAACAACTTTCAGAAATGACAGTTTTGGTCCCTGTTGTGTTTTAAAGCCTTTTCCGACACGTTTAAGGCCCGTTAAGCCAACGTTAAGGCCCTAAAATGATGCCTAAACATTGTGGACATGAAACATGCTCAAAAATATGTCGGATGTTGGTTCGTTTGGTCGTACGATCGCGATGTTCGCTTAATTACGACGGAATGCGCACAAGCGCGAAAAACGATCCAAAATGCGTGACGAATGGATTTTTCTTATGCCAAACACTATAATAAAATATTTTAGTGCTTACATAAATTTTTGGATGTCCGGATGTATTCAGAACGTAAGTTATGCACGAAAATGCAAACTTGTGCACTTTTTGACGCTTTTAGTCCCTGAATGACCCAAAAGTTTATCATAGCACACCGAACCCTTCAAAGCCTATTTCTAAGCTATGTAAAGGATATTTATGGTATGTTTAACTTATGGTCATGTTCCGGAATGTCTGTTACAGTTTAAATTGGCATACTTTCGCAGTTTGTCAAATTTAGTCCCTGTAAGCGAATTAACTTGTTTTTGCCATACCAAAGCCTTTAAAACTTATTTCTAAGTTATGTAAAGTTTATTTAAGGTATGTTAAGTATATGTTGATGTTCCGGAGTATTTTTCGCATTAAACTGATTACGTTTACGCACCAGTTTGCGTATAACTCTCCAGAAAGCGATATAGAGTTTGAAATTGAACAAAAGTTAAAACATGAAAAATGTCAAACATAAATAAACAAACATTGGGATCAAATAACTTTGTTTTATTGATAACCGAACTGTTCACAATGATTACAAGCACAGATGTTACAGTCTCCCCTACTTGTGGAAATTTCGTCCCGAAATTTATTTAGAGGAAACTCGTGGGAAAAGATGCGGATATTTCGCCTTCATTTGATCTTTGCGTTCCCAAGTAAACTCGGGTCCACTTTTAGCTTCCCAGCGAACTTTGACCAAAGGAATGCGCTTGCGTTTGAGCCACTTGACTTCACGTTCCATGATTTCCACTGGCTTCTCAACAAATTTCAGTGTTTTATCAACACGAATTTCGTCAAGTGGTATGTGGAGGTTCTCATCAGCTAAACACTTCTTGAGATTGGATACGTGAAAGGTTGGATGAACATTTCCAAGTTCAGGAGGTAACTCAAGTCTGTAGGCTACCTTACCGATTCTTTCGACGATCTTGAATGGTCCAACGTATCTAGGTGCATGTTTTCCTTTCTTTCCAAATCTGATCACACCTTTCCAAGGTGAGACCTTAAGTAATACTCGATCACCGACTTGAAATTCCAAGGGCTTGTGTTTTGGGTCCGCGTAACTCTTTTGACGGCTGCTAGCTGTCTGAAGGTTATCACGAACTTTCTTAACCTTATCTGTTGTCTCTAAAATGAGGGCAGGTCCAGTAAGCTGAGCCTCGCCGATCTCATTCCAGCAGACTGGTGAACGACATTTTCGACCATAGAGAGCTTCGAAAGGAGCCATGTTGATGCTAGAGTGATAATTGTTGTTGTAGGAGAATTCAATCAACGGAAGATGTGAATCCCAACTACCACCAAAATCGATCACACAAGCTCTAAGCTTATCCTCCAGAGTCTGGATTGTTCTTTCAGATTGACCATCTGTTTGCGGATGATAAGGTGTGTTTAGATTAAGTTGGGTCCCCATAGCAGATTGCATGGTTCTCCAAAAATGAGAAGTGAAACGAGCATCTCTGTCAGAAATGATGTTCAAAGGAACACCATGTCGAGCTACAATTTCATCCACATAGATTTTAGCAAGTTTGTCAGCAGAAAAATCCTCACGGATTGGCAAGAAATGCGCGGATTTAGTAAGACGATCAACAACTACCCAGATGGCATCATGACCTTTCTTTGTGCGCGGAAGTTTAGTAATGAGATCCATAGTAATGTTTTCCCATTTCCAAACTGGGATCTCTGGTTGCACCAATAAACCAGAAGGACGCTGATGTTCAGCCTTAACCTTAAGACAAGTAAGGCATTTTGATACATATAAGGCAATGTCTTTCTTCATACCATGCCACCAATACTGAATACGAAGATCCTTATACATCTTATCTGAGCTAGGATGAACAGAATAACGAGACTTATGGGCTTCATCCATAAGCAAGGTGCGAAGGTTATCTTGGCTTGGGACCCACAAACGGTCCATGAAGTAATACGATCCATTGTCCTTCAGTTCCAGACCAGGTGTTATGTGATAGGGAAATTCCTTATCCATTAAACCTTGTGAAACACAAGATTGTTGAGCCTGAGAAATGCGTGCTTGGATATCGGATCGAGCTTGAATAACAGATTAAATATGAACACAATGAAGCTTAGTACGTTCCTTACGACTCAATGCATCGGCTACGACATTCGCCTTACCAGGATGGTAGCGAATTTCGCAGTCATAGTCGTTTAGAAGCTCGACCCAACGTCGTTGCCTCATGTTGAGTTCTTTCTGATTGAAGATATGCTGAAGACTTTTGTGGTCCTTGAAAACCACACATTTTGTACCGTACAAATAGTGTCTCCAGATCTTAAGAGCGAAGAGAACTGCACCCAACTCAAGATCATGAGTGGTGTAGTTTTTCTCATGTATCTTCAACTGCCTCGATGCATATGCTATAACTTTGTTCCTTTGCATCAGAACACAGCCAAGACCCAATTTAGATGCATCGCAATAAACGAAGAAATCATCATTGCCCTCAGGCAAAGTCAGAACAGGCGCGTTGCAAAGTTTTTGTTTCAAAGTCAGAAACGCTTCCTCTTGCTTGAATCCCCAATCAAAGGGTTTGTTCTTCTGAGTTAGAGGAACTGCAATCTTTGAGAAGTTTTCAATGAAGCGGCGGTAATAACCCGCAAGACCAAGAAAAGAACGAACTTCAGTAGGAGTAGAAGGTGTATCCCAATCCTTAATCGCACTGATCTTGGAGGGATCTACATGAATACCTTATTCGTTGACAATATGTCCTAAGAATTGAACCTCTTTAAGCCAGAATTCACACTTGGAGAATTTGGCGAAAAGTTGCTCTTTCTTTAGGAGTTCCAAAGTAAGACGAAGATGCTGCTAATGATCAGCTCGCGTCTTAGAGTAAATCAAGATGTCGTCAATAAAAACAATGACGAAGTGAACCAAATAAGGCTTGCAGACCCTATTCATTAAGTCCATGAAAACAGCAGGAGCATTAGTCAAACCGAATGGCATGACTGTGAACTCATAATGCCCATAACGAGTGCGGAATGCTGTCTTGGGAATATCTTCTTCATGCACCCGAAGTTGATGATACCCAGAACGCAGATCGATCTTTGAAAAATAAGAAGCGCCCTGTAACTGATCAAAGAGATCATCGATGCGAGGTAGGGGATATCGATTCTTGATGGTAAGCTTGTTAAGCTCACGATAATCGATACACATCCTAAAAGATCCATCCTTCTTCTTGACAAAAAGAACGGGAGCACCCCAAGGTGAAAAGCTAGGACGGATAAAACCTTTGTCAGAGAGCTCCTGAAGCTGCTTAGACAACTCTTGCATCTCAGACGGTGCAAGACGATATGGAGCTCTGGCAATGGGGTTTGCACCAGGTACGAGATCAATACGGAACTCGACTTGGCGTGCTGGAGGTAGACCAGGTAACTCTTCGGGGAATACTTCATAATAATCCCGAACAACAGGAATATCTTGAATAGACTTACCCTTACCCTTATATGCTACAACAAGTGCCAAAAAGGCCACATAATTCTTTCGCAGATACTTCCGTGCTTTAAAACAAGACATGAGTTTGAGACCACCAGCAGGTTTCTCACCACGAACCTGTAGGATCTCGCCTGTCGAAAGCGGCACACGAACAATCTTCTCAAAACAAACTACCTCTGCGCGATGCTTGGCTAACCAATCCATACCCAAAATAACGTCGAAGCTTCCAAGTTGCATAGGCGTGAGGTCAATAGGAAAAAGATGGTGGTCATCTGTTTGTTACCACAAGGTAAACAAACGACACATTGACTAATCAAAGCAAATGGGTCAAAAATAATGTATCGCGAAGACATGCTCGCCTATAAGTGAACACTCACCCCAAGAGTTCGCAGGTAAGAGTGACTGGTCCGATTATGTGGATTTGTACGAACACTCTAGCCTTAGACAGAAAACCCAGGGTACAGGCATTTACTTTTCCATTTTGCACGTGTTCACACTATTTAGAACCCAAAACTTTGACGAGATTTTGAAAATTTGAAAGGCACAAGGCCAAAAAATCAAACTGGAAGGGTTCAAAACCTTACAACAGAGGGTTCAAAACCTAGTAATCAATCATCCAAAAACAGATGATTGATTTTCAAAGCGGATTCGAACTTAATGTTCCCGTTGTGGTTATCACCTAAGGATAGGTGAAGTGCATGTTTTAAAATCTAAACACAAGATAACTTGTGTTGGGGTCCTAGAAAGGTTATAGTCTAGGTCAAAGCATTACTAATAACCTAATTCCATATAACCATTGGCTCTGATACCAACTCTTCTGTCACACCCCGACCACGTAAAACATCAAATCGTGGCGGAAACGTCGGGGAGTGTTGTAACAGAATTAATTGTTTCATAACCATGGCATTCAAAGTTGTATTTTATTTATCAACATAAGAGTTACATTGTCTTAAACAGGAAACAAGGAGTACAAAACATAATTAAACTAACTCTATCTTCGTTTTATGTCTCTAAGGCACAGGTCCGCCCTAGTGTCACGATCATTGTCCTAAGCAACAGCTCCTGAAAACACATGTGAAAATAGGTACGTCAGCATAAAAATTCCTGTGAGATACATAGGTTTTGTGAAAATAGGATTCATGACTTGGGTTTTAAAAGAAAGGTTTAATAAAAATTAGTCATGAATCTTGTTAAGTGTTTTCTTTTATAAATCATATAGAAACTTGATAAGAAATCGGATTATATAAAAGAAAGGTGTATGGTTAATGAAAATAACCAAGTAAAATGAGTTTATATAAAATAAACTGTCTTGTAAAACAATGTCTTGTGAAAAATATGTTATTTGTGTAAAATGTAATATGTCTATACTGAAATGATTTAAATAACGCTACGATATGTAATATTATACAAACACTTATATATAGGAAGTACCAGCAGCGTATCCACCATATTTGTATCATATTACACACGCCTCGTTACTCAAACCATTTACCCAAACCAACCACCAATGTAAATTGTTCATGTATAAATCAATTGTCAAGTGTTATTGTGTAAACCATATCGGAATGTCCATGTCTAATGTAAATCACCAAATGTGTATATCAATGTCAAAATGTTTATGTTTAATGTAAATCATATAATGTTATCCAAAAATATCATGTATGGCATGTGAAATATATCAACTAAACCATAGGTAAAATGCACAAAAACAGGGTATTGAATTAAACATAGTTTAAGTCAAAGTTATGTTTTGTGGAACAAATGCATGCTATACTGATACAAACATCTATGCGGTATTGTTATAATGCATACATCCAAGCCTTGTGACTGTGGTGATAGACCTTTAAACAAATTAAAGGTTTATCTAAGTTATGTGTATCGAATTCGGTCATTCCTTCCATCCAAACATACCTAGGATGTCAGGAACGGGAGTTGTCAATTCCTATGGTACCACTACCTACTAACGAACGGCGTAGCTAATGTCAATGAATGTATGTTGTCCCATTTGAACAAACCAAATATCATACCAAAATGTAAGCATGTGAAAACAATGCACTAAGTATGTAATCAAATGAACATACATAGCGTGAATGTAATGTAAAACAATGTACTAAGTATGCACACAATGGACATACATAGCATGAAATGTAATGTATAACAATGTACTAAATATGCACACAATGGGCATACATAGCATGAAATGTAATGTAAGACAATGTACTAAATATGCACACAATGGGCATACGTAGCATGAAATGTAATGTAAAACAATGTACTAAATATGCACACAATGGGCATACATAGCATGAAATGTAATGTAAAACAATGTACTAAATATGCACACAATGGGCATACATAGCATAAACACAATGAAAGCATGTACTATAAGTGTACTATTGAACATAACAAGCATATGATATGAAAACATGGAAAATCATGAAAGTAACAAGTAGGCACATGTGTTTCACCCCAAAACAGTTTGAAAACAGTAAAAGAGGGGTCTATTTACTCACTTGAGATTGCTTAGAAGTCCTAAGATAACCACCAAGCAATGCTAGAGATCACGGAATCAAACGGCACCTAATATAGGCAACTATGTTAATGAACCGGACCTATATCGGAGGATCAAATGAGGGCTCGTAAACCAAATGAGTATGGGAACTCATGTAGTATGGTTTAACAAAGCCTACATACTAAATGAAACCTAGCCTAAGTGCTTACGACCCATTACGGCCCGCTTAGGTAGCTTATGCTACTTTAACGCGTCGTTCGCGTAAAACGCGTTCGGAACGCCTAACTAGTCCTATAACAAGTAAAATATGCCTTAACATATCTAATATTGTTACCAAATCAGTTTAGATACAAAAAGTTATGTTGCATATGCTAAAAATGGATTTTGGCGTAAAAAGGGCATTTTGGTAATTTACCTAAGGCATATAAACTACCTATCATACAACTACTTAAACGAAGCGACCATAAGGTATAACCTCGGAAGGTTATTCCCTATATACTATGGTCACCTAATGTGTTTGGTCGGATCCTAATGATCGACCAAATGGGTCGGGTTCGAAGGTATAAGCGATTTATTAGATCGCTTACTCTTACGACCCTAGACAACGTGGTAATCAGTAGGCATAGTCACAAGGGACTATAACCATCGTGATTACGCTCACGTTGCGAAGTTCAAACGAACTTCGCATTGACCATAAACTGGTCAATGCAGAAAGTCAAACAAAGTTTGACTTTCAGACTCGAAAAGCAATAAAAGAACGAAGGAATACTTACAAAGGGTCCAAGAATGGAAGGTTTGAATCCGAACACTCTCAGGTATGAAGTGTTAAACACAACAACTTAGAGAGCAAGTTCAGATTCAAAGGTGTGGGTTTTTGGGGTTGGGATGGATGGGTATTTATAGGATATGCAAGACCGTTAGGATCGTTTATCGAATAACGTGCTTTGATCACATCCCTACACTTGTTGGCAAGCTCATGTATATCATATTGGCCCCCCATAAGCAGGAAACAACACTTGGAATTGGATTGGGAGTGTTAAACAGCTGTTAACAGCCTGTTTAAACATTGAATCTGGTCTGGGAGTCTGACGCGGGCCGCGTAAGAGGACACCAGGAGTTTACGCGGGCCGCCTGGCCTGTCTGATCAGCAAACAACTTTCAGAAATGACAGTTTTGGTCCCTGTTGTGTTTTAAAGCCTTTTCCGACACGTTTAAGGCCCGTTAAGCCAACGTTAAGGCCCTAAAATGATGCCTAAACATTGTGGACATGAAACATGCTCAAAAATATGTCGGATGTTGGTTCGTTTGGTCGTACGATCGCGATGTTCGCTTAATTACGACGGAATGCGCACAAGCGCGAAAAACGATCCAAAATGCGTGACGAATGGATTTTTTCTTATGCCAAACACTAAAATAAAATATTTTAGTGCTTACATAAATTTTTGGATGTCCGGATGTATTCAGAACGTAAGTTATGCGCGAAAATGCAAACTTGTATATCAACAAAACAGAAATACAAGTAGCGTGGAGAAACCCACACTAGTTCAAACATGGGACATCCCCCATGAAAGAACACCAATAAACAAAACAAAAACAACCAAGCACTACCAAACAAAAACAACTAGACTATTATCTAGAAAAAAGAAAAACAAAGAGAATCAGCCGCCATCATCATCCAGCGTGTTGCTATAAATCTCCCCTGCTTCCAATAGTTTACGCACCCTATTACACTCCTTAAATTTTACTCCAATTAGCTTATACCGAACGGTTTGCAGGATTAAATTGCTCAGAACTTCTGGAGGTCTTGTTTGGTTCCTGAATAGTCTAGCATTTCGCTCCTGCCACACAAAATATACAGCTGCAGCAACTATAAGCCTACTAATATAATTAATCGCTGATTTAGAAGTAGCTCTAGTCCCCACCCAATCAATTATTGCATCCCAAGCTGGTCCAACCGAGTTCATCCCTCCTTTATCACGAATTTTGATCCAAACTTGAGTAGAATAATTGCAATCAAAAAACATATGGTCATGAGAATCAACATCTGCATAGCACAAAAGACAACACATCATATTCATATTTTTCCTTCTAGCAAACTCCCATTGAAGAATCTTGTCTTGTGTCAAAAGTTTGCGACGAATCACCAGCCACATAAAGAAAGCATGCTTAGGAATACATTGTGAAGACCAAACAAATTTAACCCAATCTACCTCCTCTGCTCGACATCTAAGCGACTGCCAAACCTGATTTGATGAATGCAAACTTGTGCACTTTTTGACGCTTTTAGTCCCTGAATGACCCAAAAGTTTATCTTAGCACATCGAACCCTTCAAAGCCTATTTCTAAGCTATGTAAAGGATATTTATGGTATGTTTAACTTATGGTCATGTTCCGGAATGTCTGTTACAGTTTAAATTGGCATACTTTCACAGTTGTCAAATTTAGTCTCTGTAAGCGAATTAACTTGTTTTTGCCATACCAAAGCCTTTAAAACTTATTTCTAAGTTATGTAAAGGTTATTTAAGGTATGTTAAGTATATGTTGATGTTCCGGAGTATTTGTCGCATTAAACTGATTACGTTTACGCACCAGTTTGCGTATAACTCTCCAGAAAGTGATATAGAGTTTGAAATTGAACAAAAGTTAAAACATGAAAAATGTCAAACATAAATAAACAAACATTGGGATCAAATAACTTTGTTTTATTGATAACCGAACTGTTCACAATGATTACAAGCACAGATGTTACAGAAATCGGCAAGGGTATAAGCTTACTCATTACGAGTGCTCCCTATGTCCTCACATGCCTTAAAGTCCTTATAAAACATTCATGTTCATACACGCTTTTCATACCTGTTTACAAAGGAGTCTCTCAAAGATTTACAAGATTACAGTACTCACACGAAACACATGAACTCGCTCAATTTTTGTTGATGTTTTCCAAAATTACATGTATTTCAGGTAACAGGATGGATCTTGGGCACATGCGTTGTTTCTAGAAGTAGACTTCAAGTTTAGATGTCATCCACTTTTTTTGGTTTGTAACCTAGTCGAAGGTTGTGTTTTAAAACTTAAATAACCAGTGTTTGTAATACTCAAATTTTATGAATGGATGAACATCGTTTTAATCATGTAGTTGTTTATTATGATTGAATGCAATGATATTAAACCAGTCACACATCATACGCTTCCGCAAAAGTCAGGGTGTGACAGCAAGGAACTATTAGCGCTTATCGCCACTTAGATAATTCACCAACAGATGAGGGAACATCATCTCAGCCAGATCCCTCAGGATACTCAGCTGATACTGAGAAAGGAATATTTGTATTTAAGGCCCAATCTGAGAAACCCTTTACTACTAAGAAAAGAGATTGGTTTAGTAGAATAATCTACTAAACCAATCTCTTGTCAGAGAAAATTAAAACTTCCGTGCGTCTTCGGTTGATGGGCTTTAAGTTCCAAGGTTATGCGGATCACAACCGAGTTCTGAAGAAGTGGCAGATCCCGTTAAGGGCGATGGATGAAGACCCGGGCTGAGGATTCCGTTAGGCGGGTCTAGTTAGTGTCTATCTGGTGTGGTAGTTTTGTTTGGCTGTGTTTGTTTAGTTGTTTGGCATAGAGCTTTTTGTTTGTTTCCTAGTCTTGGTATGCCAAGTCTAGTAGGTGTGGTCACTTTGTCACACCCTTGTTCTTAATTTCGTTGATTTATAATATTTACCGGGGTAACCCTTTACCCAAAAAAAAGAGATTGGTTTAGTAGAGGAGTTTAAGAGAGAATAAAGAAAATAAAGAAGTCACAACAAAAGAGAGCGATAGTCAGAGCTAATAAGGAAATAAATGCACAAACTTAGGGAACAGGCAATAGACCACCATGGGAAGAGGAAGTAGATAGGAAATGGGCAAATCTCCATATGTTAGCCACTACAGCAGTGATGGGATTTTAACATGTTTATCAAAGCAATTTCATCCATATGAAATAAAAACGCAGCGGAAATAATGTTTAAAACATGTTACTTTTATAAGATATAAAACCATTTATATGCAAAATCCCAAAACCCGGATCCATATATGAGATGTATACTATCAAACACAACCATAGGATGTTTAGAAAACTACCTTCTTGAAGTACAAGGATGATGAAACGGATGATGCTTCTTGAAATGGTTGTCTTCAAGAGTAGAAGACCTCAAGCTTGTATACCCCAAGCTTCCAACAAACACTACGAGATTAGCTAGGATTTTTAACACCAAAAATCAAAACCGAACACTTGAGAAAGATTATGATGGCCGAAAATTTTTGAGCATAAGAACTAGTCTTGTTGTTTATTTTGGTCATCCATTGTATTTAAAATACAAGAGAGAATATTATCAAAACCAAGACCCAATCAAAAAATCTTACACATGCAAAATTGCATGTCATAGCATTGGACCAACATGGGTCTTGGGAAGACCCTATAGTGGACGGCCCTTAGGGGTTTTTTTTTTTTTTAAAAATCCAATTTTTATAACAAATAAAGTCTTTTTTAATTTTATAACTTTTATAAAATATAACACTATGTTTGGAAGACTTTATATAATCTTTTATAATGTCATTTAACCTATTAAATAACAAAATAAAATATTCTCTCAAAATAAATTATCCACATAATTTATTGGTTTCTCAAGTGTAATTATTTAGAAAACCAATTTCTAAATATTGTAAGTGTTAATATTTATTTGTTTGATCACATCACAAATAAATAATATAAGTGTTTGTCCGGCTTGTTATTGGGTATGACTCGACTTGGATCATAGCGTACTAGCCACATCAATTTATTATGCAGTAAATGACGCCTAACTACGATTTACTACCCCCAATACGTATGACTATATTTGCCATTCAATAACATCATCCCTTTCAAGTCCCTTACTTGAACATGATTTAGGTGAATTTATCATTTATCCTTTTGTTTCAGATGTCATGTTAAATCCAGAGACACAGAGTGATCACTCTCTGTTGATTTAACTTTAGCAGGCCTTAGACATCTTACTCTCAACGAATAAGAGGAACAAATCCCTTCTTGACTACATACGTCTCTCACAATCACCTTGTATCACACCTGAGCTCAGCCTTATGTACTGTCATATTACTGACAGCGAAGAAATAAGTCAAGGCATAATATTTGGTGAATATCAAGACCCAATATGTATCTCAGGTCAAAGGATACTATGATATTCGCCTTAACTCAAAATTTACTTATGATCAATCACAAATGATTCCATGCAGTAATATTTGAGAGCGAGTCAGTCCAATATTTGTATCCCACAAATATCTATGAACTTTGGCAGCAACACTTTGCTCTATATTCATTCTAAATGAATATCCACCAATCCAAGTTCATAATAGTCTTACATTCATATTTGTTCCCACAATTATGATCGACTACGGACATTTAGAATAATTAACTTATTCATGGATTTAAACATGCTAATATGAAACATAACTCAAATACCATAAAAGAGTTAAATTAATAATTGTTTCAATATCCAAATACAAAATTAGATCAAATCCAATCACTAGAATATCGAAGTCCTAAGGAACATGTATGACCCTCATGTTTTCCCCTGTCAAGGAGCTTCGTGAGTGGATCCGCAATGTTTTGATCTGTGTGAACTTGGCGGATACATATCTTTCCCTTTTCAACTTCATCCCTTATGTAGTTGAATCTCCGTTCGATATGTCTAGTCTTTTGGTGCGCACGAGGTTCCTTGATTTGAGCAATCGCACCCTCGTTGTCACAAAAGATCTCTAGGGGATCTTGAATGGTAGGGACCACCCCTAGGTCGGCTATAAATTTCTTCAGCCATGCAGCTTCCTGGGCTGCCAATGAAGCGGCGATGTATTCTGATTCTGTAGTGGACAATGCTACCACGTCTTGTTTTGAGCTCTTCCAAGAGACTGCTCCACCATTTAAAATGAAGACATACCCCGATTGCGATCGAGAATCACTTCGATCGGTTTGGAAACTCGCGTCCGTGTAACCCTTTACAACGAGTTCCTCCTCACCAGATCCATATATTAAGAACATATCCTTAGTCCGCCTAAGATATTTCAATATACTTTTAACAACCATCCAATGACTGTTTCCTGGATTCTGCTGGTATCTACTCGTCATGCTCAAGGCGCATGAAACGTCCGGTCTGGTGCATATCATTGCATACATGATGGATCCTATAGCTGACGCATATGGGATTCTTTTCATTTTCTCTTGCTCATCCTTTGAGCTTGGACATTGAGATGTGTTCAATATTGTCCCCTTTTGAATAGGTACAAAACCTCTCTTAGAGTTCTCCATTTGGAACCTATTCAAGACTTTGTTAATGTATGCACTTTGGTTTAAACCTATCAAGCGCCTTGATCTATCCCTATAGACCTTTATTCCCAGAATGTAGGCGACTTCACCAAGATCCTTAATGGAAAAACAACTTCCAAGCCAAGCTTTTACACCTTCCATGGTTGGAATGTCATTCCCAAATAGTAGAATGTCATCGACATACAGTACTAAGAAAGTGATGATGCTCCCACTAGCTTTCTTATACACACAAGCTTCATCACCGTTCTTGATGAATCCAAAATTCTCAATTTCTTCATCAAAACGGTGATTCCAACTTCTAGATGCTTGTTTCAATCCATAGATTGATTTCTTTAACTTGCATACTTTGTCAGGATGTTTTGGATCGACAAAACCTTCAGGCTGAACCATATAGACATCTTCATCAAGATATCCATTAAGAAAAGCCGTTTTGACATCCAATTGCCAGATCTCATAGTCATAATATGCAGCTATGGCAAATAATATCCTGATTGACTTTAGCATCGCCACAGGCGAAAAGGTCTCATCATAATCAATCCCTTGAGTTTGAGTGAAACCTTTTGCTACAAGTCTTGCTTTGTAAGTATCCAAGTTACCATGCATATATGTTTTCTTCTTGAAGACCCACTTACTTCCAACTACTTTGGAGTTGAGTGGTGGTACAACCAATTCCCAAACTTGGTTGTCATACATGGATTGCATCTCTATGTTCATGGCTTCAAGCCATTTGTCACAATCGGATTTTGACATTGCATCATGGTATGTGGTTGGTTCATCTGAATCTACCACGTAGCATCCATCCATGAAAAATCCATATCTTTCAGGTGGATTACTAATTCTACCAGATCTGCGAACATTTTGTGTGTTCTGATCAACCTCTTGATCGTTTTCAACAACCTCTTGTTGAGTGCTAGTATCAACCAAACGTGTATCGTCTTGTGGTTCTTGATCCTCTTCAAGTTCCACTGTTCTACTACTAGTTCCTTCCATAAGGAATTTAGCTTCTAAGAACTTACCCTTTCGAGCAACAAATACCTTTTGCTCGGTTGGATCGTAGAAATAATATCCTATATCATCTTTAGGATATCCTACAAAGATACACTTAGTAGATCGGACTTCCAATTTATTTGGAGTGTATTGCTTAACATAAGCTTCACAACCCTAAACCCTTAAGAATGATAATGATGGAGGGTTTCCATGCCATATCTCAAAAGGTGTCCTTTCTACTTTCTTGGTTGGGGCCATATTTAGTATACGGACTGCGGAGAGCAAAGCGTAACCCCAAAATGATAGAGGTAATGTGCTTCTAGCCATCATAGATCGAACCATATCTAATAGAGTTCGATTTCTCCTTTCGGACACACCATTGTGTTGTGGTGTTCCTGGTGGAGTAAGTTGTGAAATGATTCCACAACTTCTAAGATGATCTTGAAAAGCACCACTTAGGTATTCACCTCCTCTATCGGTACGAAGGACTTTAATTGTTTTCTTGAGTTGATTTTCTACTTCACTTTTGAAGTCTTTGAACATTTCAAATGCTTCATCCTTGTGTCTTAGTAAGTACACATATCCATAACGACTATAGTCGTCGGTAAAGGTAATGAAGTATCTTTCACCATTCCTAGTCGATGTGACACCCCAGGAAAATCTGGAAAACAACGCAACTTAACTAGCTTCCTCAGTAACCACGCGCTAAATTTCGGGACGAAATTCTCTTAACAGGGGGAGAATGTGACAACCCTCATAATTCCATGTATTCCGTACAATTTATTAATAATAATTAATGTGCTTGACGACTGTGTGGAATCACTTAACTGCTTTCTGATATCTGTGTTATGCTTACACGTATTTGTTAATATACCAATAGTGTACAGATAGGTCACTAAATAGTCCGTTATACTTTCCTAAGTGTTAGAAAGTAAAAACGTTACAAAATATATACATAGGACACGTTACGAATTAATTAAGCAGTTTAGCGGAACAGTGTCAAACCGAACAACCGGACTTAACCCGGGACATAAAAATATTGTCATTACCATTGTTTTTCTTTTTCTAAGCCAATTAGGGTCCTCGAATACCCCAACACCCGCTACAATACATAACACACTAGTAGTTAGTTTAAACTCCTAACTAAACTAAATATCACCTAACTATCTAGTTCAAACCAAACCAAATTGCCCCCCCCCCCCCCAACCGATCGGTTCCCCCATGTGAGACACACCTACACATTCTTGATTATTTTAATAATCATGTTTAGTATCTTGAAGACATATTATATGATGGACAATGAGGAAATTGGATTATAAATAAACCCATGAGATAAGCTTTCTCTTTCATCACAACCTCAACCCAACAAGCTCTCCTTCTCATCTCTTTCTTTGAAATCGGCAGCCCCATCATCACCACACCACCACCATTACTAGATCACCTTCAAGCATTTTATAAGCACACAAAGGTGTTAGAAGGTCGACAACTAAGCTCGGTGCTTTCAGAAGTTCAAGAACCACTCTAGAATCCTTTTATCCACCACATTTGCATCTTATTTCTTCCCTAGCCTTGTGCTAGTAGTAAGTGTTCTAAATCACTATCTTGTTCTTGATTTTAGTGGTTAATAGATGGTTGTATGATGATATATGAAGAACACACAAGAACATGATATAAAGTCTTGAACATAAGTGTTTAATGATGGATAAAGAAAACATATGTGTGTAAATCTTATAAATCCTGCATAGTTGTGATTATCTGGTGATTTGTTAGTTAATATTGATGATTGATGATTGTTGTGGTCACTAAACTCGTTAACGGAATCAATCGAACACGATTTAGAAGGTTAAACACTAAAAATCAGAATCTGTCCAAGTTTTACAGCCAACTTCAGTTGGCTGTAAACGGGTCATAACTTAACGAAAAATGTATTTTCTGAAGTCTATGTTGATGTGATATGAAATACGGTTCTAATGGCACCGGAATCGTAATTTTTGGACTCCGTTTACTATTTTTAAAGTGTTAATTTGTAACAGCAACTTAAGCTAAATTTTGACAGCAATAAATGGGTGTCATACTTTCAGTCATAACCTGAGTTTTGTGATGAGTCGGACCATGAAAATTTTACTGTAGATGACAACTGAAGTATTTGTAATTACCCCACTGGAATTTCGCAAATCGGACTTACGATGAATTTTTAATAAATTGTTTCGTGGGCTGTGGTCAGAAATACATAAATCTGAGTTCAGTCCCGAATATGAATTTTTATAAAATATTGGTAATGAACCGGACCCCGATATTTTTACACAATAAAATATGGAATGTTTATGACATTCTATAAAAATTTGGGAATTTTTGGAATAATCTAACTATTTTATTTAAATGTCCGAAAACAGCCGGTTTTGAGTATTAATGCTGAATTGACATAAGTTGTGACTTGCGTGTCTAAATGTCGAGTATGCTATTTGTGAATGATTTAACATGTTATATATGTTATGTGCATTATCGTATGTTTGATTTTGAGTGGGGAATGGACGGGAAACTTAGATGGGCGTAAACCGTTACAGTGATGCATGTTGTGTGATAGATACGTGTAGGAACTTTGTGTTCTATTTGAAAGCCACTAAATGACTAACTGGTAAATCATACTAGGATGTGATTGACTGACCTTGACTGTTAGCTATATTGAGAATCTAACCGAGCAAACCGAGGTGAGTTCACACACTTTCTAAGGCATGGGATTCCCGGTGGTTTGGGAATGGGTTAAAGAATTAAAACTAAATCTACATATCCTCCTTGGGTAGGATATGTACGGCCATCCTCCATAGAGCGGATGCCATTATTAATCCTACAAATTCTCCTGGTGCAGAATACGTACGTTCGTCCTCCTGGTGCAGGACAACAACCTTAAAACTAGCTAGACAAAACTCTATCATGAAGTCCCTCAATTTATATCGACTTAATCGCCGAGGCCAATGGCGAGCGGGTCATTAGTTAATAGCGCTATTAGGTTTAACAAACCTCACACCGTGCCGGTAGGACGGGCGTGTACTAATGGACTATGGCAGATTGTCAGTGATGATAGACACTGATATAGGGCACAACTTATTTGCGTAGCAGTCGATATCATACCGTCTAGTAGTTCAAACGGGGGAAACCCCCACTGATCATGGTTATGGATTGGGTAAAGAAAAAAGGATATGGATAAACATACTTTCAACTACGGGGTAACCCCCACGGCAAATAAGCCAACGAAAGTCAAACCACGGTTTTTCAGAAACAACTTAAAACTAAACAACCAAACGTGAACTCACTCAACTTTGTTGTTGACTCGTTGTTACATGCCTTACAGGTCGCTAAATGCTTGGAGCTTGCACGAGGAAGGAGTCGTTGTGGTGTACGGACGGTTATGTTCCGTGCTTAATATTTAAATCCTTATGAACTTACTAAACTTGCGTTTTGAAACTTTAACTTATGAACTATGGACTTATGCTTTTGAACTCACGTTTATGCTTCCGCTGTTTAAACTAAACATGGTTAACTAGCTTTGGTCACCAATGGTATTGAGGTTGGTCTTATTTACTTAATTACGATGTTCAATATGATTGGTGGCTCGATCCTGGTCACGTCACGCCTCCAAGCGGTGGTACTCCGCAGGGTGGCTTTTGGGGGTGTGACCGATTGGTATCAGAGCCATTGGTTATAGTGAACTTGGTTTTTAATAAGGGAAAAAGTTTTTATTAAAACCAGACTATAACCTGTACAGTGCTCAACGATCCACAACGACGCTTCGCTCCACGTGCAAGACTCGACACCATAAGTGGTATGATTTATGTTATATTGTCTGTTAGATAGTTCTCACTGTGCATTAGATAATGTGATAATTGCTATTTGAACCTTGTGTGCTTACTCCCTAATGTCGTCCCACACACTTACGCACTTTCGCGACACTTTCTTCACTTACGTTGCTTCATTATGAAGATCATGAGCGGACGCAGAGGATGTATCAACCTCACTCAAGACCAGTTGACGGCTTTGATCAACGAACGAGTCGCTGAGGCACTCGCAGCTAACCCTACAGGAGGAATAACCTGCCATATCAACCCATCTTAGGACGTTTAGATCCTACCCGCGCAAACCAATTCTTGTGCTTAATCTTGTCCTTTATTCTCGCGCCACAGGTCAACATGCCCAACCTCCCGTCCCTTCGATCCGCAACCGATATAACGAAACACTGACAACCACACCACGATTTCCACCGATCACAAGATTACCCCCCCCCCCCCATTACCTTATTGGATGGTTAAATAGATATCTTATTTTGATCTACACCCTCGTATACTCAACTTAGCAAGCGGATGCCTTCTAATGATGGGATAGTCTTCGGGACATTCGAGGACGGCAATACGGATTACTCAACCTACACACGGACACGACGAACTACACATTTACCTCACCCCTTTCCCCCCCCCCCCCTTACACTACAAGAGTCGCACCTTGATCCTACGATGGTTTATCATAATTCTGTGAAATCTTTTCGCTAGCCTTTGTACCGACCTATGCTTGTCGAATAATGCAATGCCTAATTTCTACTATTGACATAGGCAGAACCATCATTCCTTTACCACAGTGACGCTAGACACTAATGCGAACACACTCTAGTTTAGAGGGTTTGGAAGGTTCGGATTTCTATCATTGGTAATCACTTGTTGAAACCTTGAGCGTGATGATGTGTTGTTGATACGATTATACTCTCTTAAACACGTTTTCGCGTCCTTTCTTTGGAACCTCACGATTGCACAAACGTAATTTTTTTTTTCACACGACCTAAGGAAACTCCTCCGAACTTGATTGCTTACCGACTTGTTAAATCGAAAACTCATCTAGGTTCGTGGATCTAGGTGAATTATTCCTCCTTTGCATATGGGTGATGCAAGGAACGATCCCAATGCTGTGATGGGTAAGTTTCTTCTGGATGACTTCTTTGTTACTATGTTATTCGATTCGGGTGCCGATACTAGTTATGTGTCCTTAAAAGTTAGCCAAATGCTTAAGCGCACTCCAACACTCCTGAACACCAAACACGCGGTAGAGCTAGCAAATGGTAAGAGTCTTGAAGCCACACACGTAGTTAAAGGTTGTAACCTCGTCTTAGCTGGTCAGACTTTCCCTATCGATCTTGTTCCTATCACACTTGGTAGTTTCGACGTTGTTATTGGGATAGATTGGCTATCTCATCATCGAGCGGAGATTGTTTGCAAGGAGAAAATCGTCCGCATTCCTCGTTCTGATAAAGAACCTCTCATGATTCGTGACGACAAGAGTGGTGCTGTCGAAGGCATCATCTCTTTCCTTAAGGCCTAGAAGTGTTTGCGAAAGGGCCGCACTGCCATACTAACGCTCGTTACTGACACATCAACAGAAGAAAAGAGAATTGAAGACATCCCTATTGTACGTGACTTTCCAGAGGTATTTCCTGAGGAATTACCTGGTCTTCCGCCTCATCGTTAAGTTGAATTTCCAATCGAGCTAGCTCCTGGAGCAGCGCCAGTTGCTCGAGCACCATATCGTCTAGCTCCATCAGAACTCGAAGAACTGTCCACACAACTACAAGAACTCTTGGAAAAGGGTTTTATACGTCCTAGCTCTTCGCCCTGGGGAGCTCCAGTCTTGTTCGTAAAGAAGAAGGATGGTACTTTCAGAATGTGTATTGACTATCGCGAGCTCAACAAGGTGACTGTGAAGAATCGTTATCCTCTTCCACGTATTGACGACCTGTTCGACCAGTTGCAAGGGTCGAGCTATTACTCCAAGATTGACCTGAGATCGGGATACCATCAGCTGAGAGTCCGAGATGAGGACGTCTCCAAAACAGCATTCAGAACTCGTTACGGCCATTACGAGTTTCTGGTTATGCCATTCGGGCTGACGAATGCACCAGCGGTCTTCATGGATCTCATGAACGAGTATGCAAGCCTTACCTGGATAAGTTCGTTATTGTGTTCATCGACGATATACTGATCTATTCTAAGAGTCAGGAGGAACAGGAGCAGCATCTACGACTTATGCTGGAACTTCTTCGAAAAGAGCAGTTGTATGCCAAGTTTTCGAAATGTGACTTCTGGCTTCGCGAAGTCCACTTTCTAGGCCACGTGGTAAACAAGGATGGAATTCATGTGGATCCATCGAAGGTTGAATCGATCAAGAACTGGCCTGCACCCCGCACACCAAAAGAAATCCGCCAATTCTTGGGTTTGGCAGGATATTACAGAAGGTTTATCAAAGATTTCTCCAAGATTGCGCAACCTCTCACTTCACTGACTCAGAAGGGTGTCATCTATCGTTGGGGTGATGCACAGGAGTCCGCATTTCAACATCTAAAGGATAGACTTTGTAGCGCGCATATCCTCTCATTGCCAGAAGGCACCGATGATTTCGTGGTTTATTACGACGCTTCCATCCAAGGACTTGGTTGCGTATTGATGCAACGTGACAAGGTCATTGCCTACGCATCGCGCCAACTTAAAGTTCACGAAAGAAATTACACTACTCACGATCTGGAGCTGGGAGCAGTTGTATTCGCGCTTAAGATATGGAGACATTACCTGTACGGTACCAAGTGCACCATTTACACCGATCACAGGAGTCTCGAGCATATCTTCAAGCAAAAGGAGTTAAACATGCGACAACGCCGATGGGTCGAACTCTTGAATGATTATGAATGCGCAATCAAATATCATCCGGGCAAGGCCAATGTCGTGGCCGACGCCCTCAGTCGAAAGGATACCATACCTAGGCGTGTACGTGCTCTACAGCTTACCATCCAGTCTAACCTTCCCGCTCAGATTCGCGATGCTCAGGTCGAAGCATTGAAAGCAGAGAACATCAGGGCTGAATCCCTACGAGGATCGAGGGCAGCGGCTAGAACAAAAGGAAGACAGTGGCCTACTATGTAAATCGGACGCATCTAGGTCCCACTTTATGGCAACTTACGCGAGCTTGTGATGGATGAAGCACATAAGTCTCGTTATTCGGTACATCCTGGTTCGGATAAAATGTACCACGACCTCAAAGACTATGTATTGGTGGCCTGGCATGAAAGCCCACATAGCAACCTACGTCAGTAAGTGCTTGACCTGTGCGAGAGTCAAGTCCTGAATATCAGAAACCATCAGGCTTACTTCAACAACCGGAGATCCCGAAATGGAAATGGGAGCAAATTTCCATGGATTTCGTTACTGGTCTGCCCAGATCTCAACGCGGAAACGATACCATTTGGGTGATCGTAGATCGACTGACCAAGTCTGCACATTTTTCTGGCCATCAAAGAAACGGATAAGTTTTCTACTCTTGCAGACATTTACCTAAAGGAAGTGGTATCAAGGCACGGAGTGCCAACCTCTATTATATCTGATCGTGACGCGCGCTTTACTTCTGAACTGTGGCAAGCAATGCACAAGTCTTTTGGCTCACGATTAGATATGAGCACCGCTTATCACCCACAGACGGATGGGCAATCTGAACGCACCATCCAAACCTTGGAAGACATGCTTAGGGCATGTGTAATCGATTTTGGTAATGGCTGGGAAAAGCACCTCCCGCTAGTGGAGTTCTCATATAACAACAGCTACCACACCAGCATCCAAGCCGCTCCGTTTGAGGCATTGTACGGACGCAAATGCCGATCACCTCTCTGTTGGGCAGAAGTTGGTGACAGCCAAATCACTGGCCCAGAACATGTGGTAGATACCACCGAGAAAATTGCTCAGATACGACAGCGAATGGCGGCAGCTCGTGACCGTCAGAAAAAGCTATGCTGATAAGGGAAGAAAACCACTCGAACTCCAGGTTGGGGATCGAGTGCTACTCAAAGTCTCACCTTGGAAAGGTGTAGTCCGCTTTGGCAAACGAGGCAAACTCAATCCGCGTTATGTCGGACCATTCAAAGTCATTGAGAAAATTGGCCAAGTCGCCTACAGGTTGGATCTACCTGAAGAACTCAGCGGAGTTCACAATGTTTTCCATGTGTCAAATCTGAAGAAGTGTCTGTCAGGATGAGACCCTCGTAGTTCCTCTGAAGGAACTCACTATCCATGACCAGCTCCGATTCGTCGAGGAACCTGTAGAGATTACTGATCGAGATGTTAAGATCCTCATGCATACCAGGATACCTCTGGTCCGAGTTCGTTGGAATGCTCGTCGTGGCCCAGAGTATACCTGGGAACGAGAAGGACCAGATGAAACTCAAGTATCCCCGACTGTTTAAGAAAAACGCAACCACTACTGAGGCTGAAGCTACTGCAGAATTTCGGGACGAAATTCCAAATCAACAGGGGGATGATGTGACACCCCAGGAAAATCTGGAAAACAACGCAACTTAACTAGCTTCCTCAGTAACCACGCGCTAAATTTCGGGACGAAATTCTCTTAACAGGGGGAGAATGTGACAACCCTCATAATTCCATGTATTCCGTACAATTTATTAATAATAATTAATGTGCTTGACGACTGTGTGGAATCACTTAACTGCTTTCTGATATCTGTGTTATGCTTACACGTATTTGTTAATATACCAATAGTGTACAGATAGGTCACTAAATAGTCCGTTATACTTTCCTAAGTGTTAGAAAGTAAAAACGTTACAAAATATATACATAGGACACGTTACGAATTAATTAAGCAGTTTAGCGGAACAGTGTCAAACCGAACAACCGGACTTAACCCGGGACATAAAAATATTGTCATTACCATTGTTTTTCTTTTTCTAAGCCAATTAGGGTCCCCGAATACCCCAACACCCGCTACAATACATAACACACTAGTAGTTAGTTTAAACTCCTAACTAAACTAAATATCACCTAACTATCTAGTTCAAACCAAACCATATTGCCCCCCCCCCCCCCCAACCGATCGGTTCCCCCATGTGAGACACACCTACACATTCTTGATTATTTTAATAATCATGTTTAGTATCTTGAAGACATATTATATGATGGACAATGAGGAAATTGGATTATAAATAAACCCATGAGATAAGCTTTCTCTTTCATCACAACCTCAACCCAACAAGCTCTCCTTCTCCTCTCTTTCTTTGAAATCGGCAGCCCCATCATCACCACACCACCACCATTACTAGATCACCTTCAAGCATTTTATAAGCACACAAAGGTGTTAGAAGGTCGACAACTAAGCTCGGTGCTTTCAGAAGTTCAAGAACCACTCTAGAATCCTTTTATCCACCACATTTGCATCTTATTTCTTCCCTAGCCTTGTGCTAGTAGTAAGTGTTCTAAATCACTATCTTGTTCTTGATTTTAGTGGTTAATAGATGGTTGTATGATGATATATGAAGAACACACAAGAACATGATATAAAGTCTTGAACATAAGTGTTTAATGATGGATAAAGAAAACATATGTGTGTAAATCTTATAAATCCTGCATAGTTGTGATTATCTGGTGATTTGTTAGTTAATATTGATGATTGATGATTGTTGTGGTCACTAAACTCGTTAACGGAATCAATCGAACACGATTTAGAAGGTTAAACACTAAAAATCAGAATCTGTCCAAGTTTTACAGCCAACTTCAGTTGGCTGTAAACGGGTCACAACTTAACGAAAAATGTATTTTCTGAAGTCTATGTTGATGTGATATGAAATACGGTTCTAATGGCACCGGAATCGTAATTTTTGGACTCCGTTTACTATTTTTAAAGTGTTAATTTGTAACAGCAACTTAAGCTGAATTTTGACAGCAATAAATGGGTGTCATACTTTCAGTCATAACCTGAGTTTTGTGATGAGTCGGACCATGAAAATTTTACTGTAGATGACAACTGAAGTATTTGTAATTACCCCACTGGAATTTCGCAAACCGGACTTACGATGAATTTTTAATAAATTGTTTCGTGGACTGTGGTCAGAAATACATAAATCTGAGTTCAGTCCCGAATATGATTTTTTATAAAATATTGGTAATGAACCGGACCCCGATATTTTTACACAATAAAATATGGAATGTTTATGATATTCTATAAAAATTTGGGAATTTTTGGAATAATCTAACTATTTTATTTAAATGTCCGAAAACAGCCGGTTTTGAGTATTAATGCTGAATTGACATAAGTTGTGACTTGCGTGTCTAAATGTCGAGTATGCTATTTGTGAATGATTTAACATGTTATATATGTTATGTGCATTATCGTATGTTTGATTTTGAGTGGGGAATGGACGGGAAACTTAGATGGGCGTAAACCGTTACAGTGATGCATGTTGTGTGATAGATACGTGTAGGAACTTTGTGTTCTATTTGAAAGCCACTAAATGACTAACTGGTAAATCATACTAGGACATGATTGACCGTCCTTGACTGTTAGCTATATTGAGAATCTAACCGAGCAAACCGAGGTGAGTTCACACACTTTCTAAGGCATGGGATTCCCGGTGGTTTGGGAATGGGTTAAAGAATTAAAACTAAATCTACATATCCTCCTTGGGTAGGATATGTACGGCCATCCTCCATAGAGCGGATGCCATTATTAATCCTACGAATTCTCCTGGTGCAGAATACGTACGTTCGTCCTCCTGGTGCAGGACAACAACCTTAAAACTAGCTAGACAAAACTCTATCATGAAGTCTCTCAATTTATATCGACTTAATCGCCGAGGCCAATGGCGAGCGGGTCATTAGTTAATAGCGCTATTAAGTTTAACAAACCTCACACCGTGCCGGTAGGACGGGCGTGTACTAATGGACTATGGCAGATTGTCAGTGATGATAGACACTGATATAGGGCACAACTTATTTGCGTAGCAGTCGATATCATACCGTCTAGTAGTTCAAACAGGGAAAACCCCCACTGATCATGGTTATGGATTGGGTAAAGAAAAAGGATATGGATAAACATACTTTCAACTACGGGGTAACCCCGACGGCAAATAAGCCAACGAAAGTCAAACCACGTTTTTCAGAAACAACTTAAAACTAAACAACCAAACGTGAACTCACTCAACTTTGTTGTTGACTCGTTGTTACATGCCTTACAGGTCGCTAAATGCTTGGAGCTTGCATGAGGAAGGAGTCGTTGTGGTGTACGGACGGTTATGTTCCGTGCTTAATATTTAAATCCTTATGAACTTACTAAACTTGCGTTTTGAAACTTTAACTTATGAACTATGGACTTATGCTTTTGAACTCACGTTTATGCTTCCGCTGTTTAAACTAAACATGGTTAACTAGCTTTGGTCACCAATGGTATTGAGGTTGGTCTTATTTACTTAATTACGATGTTCAATATGAATGGTGGCTCGATCCTGGTCACGTCACGCCTCCAAGCGGTGGTACTCCGCAGGGTGGCTTTTGGGGGTATGACATCATCGGCTTAAAAGGACCACATACATCTGAATGTATGATGCCTAGTAAGTCTTTTGCCCTTTTAAAAGTTCCACTAAAGGGTGTCTTGGTCATTTTGCCTTGTAAACAAGATTCGCATACATCAAATGAATTATCTTCATTTGTATTCAGAAGACCATTTTTCTGAAGTGTATGCATGCGATTCTTGCTTATATGTCCAAGGCGACAATGCCAAAGATAGGAATCACCCAAATCCATTTTGAGTTTCTTGTTGGTTACTTGGTACATTGAGCTATCATATGATGCGTTATCATGATCCAATTCATAAATACCATTTAAAGACATAGCTTTAAAATAAAACACATCATTCATAGAAACATAAATGTCTTGGTTAACAAATTCAAATTTAAAACCACATTGTCTCAAAAGGGAAACTGAAATTATGTTCCTAGTCAAACTAGGAGCATATAAAACATTCTTCAAAATCATTTCCAAACCACTTGGAAGCTTTAAAACGTAGTCTCCTTGAGCTTCGACTTCAACTTTTGCTCCGTTGCCCATAAAGAGACTACTGTCTCCCTTCTTGTAATGTCTACTTCTTCTGAACCCCTGCAACGAATTGCAAATATGAGTTCCACATCCGGTATCTAGTACCCATGTGTTAGAAGAAATAACATTAAGCTCAACATGTATCATAAAGATAGTACCTGAGGTTTGCCCTGCATCCCTCTTGTTTTTCAACTCCTTGAGATAGGTTGGACAATTTCTCTTCCAATGTCCTATCTCACCACATTCAAAACATGGGTCATTTGTAGCAACCTTTTGCTTCTTCTCCTTCGGTTTGGTGGGTTCTGCTTTAGCTTTTCCCTTCCCTTTTCCTTTGACGTGTCCCTTTCTTTTAGCATAGGTTGCTTTAGAGTCGGGGTGGGGCCTCTTCTTGTTGCCACCTTCATTGATCGCTAGGACGGGTAAAGCCTTTTTGCCCATTCCTGCTTCGGCCGTTTTGAGCATTGCATGAAGCTCACCAATGCTCTTGTCCCATCCATTCATGTTGTAATTCATTACAAAACTCTCAAATTTCTTTGTTAAAGAGTTGAGGATCAAATCCGTAGCCAACTCTTTAGAGACGGGACAATTTAGCCGTTCGAGGCGATCAATGTGGCTTTTCATCTTGAGAACATAAGATGATACCGATTGGGTTTCCTCCATTCGACATGCATGAAGAGCCCGAACAATTTCGAAGCGTTCTACCCTTGCTTGTTGTAGGAACATTTCCTTTAACTGGGTAATCATGTCGTATGCCCCGTGATGTTCAAAATCCTTTTGAATTTCGGGAATCATAGTTCCCAACATGAGGCATGAGGCTTGCATGGAGTCCTCGGTATACTTAACCCAATCGTTGTAGGCTTCCACATCTTCCACGTTAGGTTCATCGGGAATAGGATCGTCCAACACATAGGATATTTTCTCTTGCTTAAGAACGATTCTCAAGTTTCGAAACCAATCCATGAAGTTGTTATGGTTGAGACGATCCTTTTCAAGGATGGTTCTTAGTGACAGGTTTCGGACGGTTTGGTTAATCGGGTTTGCATTGTTAGCGGCCATCTACAAAATTTAACAAGTTCAATTTTAGTATTATTATATTTTAATCATTAATACCCTTTTGTGTCTTAAAGACAATTAATAATTAAAATTTAGAATCCAACGTTACATTTAAATATTGGTTAGGTTACCTTTATCCCTCTATTTAAATTAACAAGGTAGTCAACGTTTGACAATTGCAACTCTTTGCAACTTCTATCCATATGGGATCGGTTAAACATCTTTATGTTTAGTTGGCATGTTTAATCCCATCAACACCTTTGTTCCCCATGCTTTGGTGACCCTAAGTTCATGGTTTCCAAATCAAGTCGTCCAACTTACACACACGTGTGAGTTTATTCACATAAGTGGTTAGGTGACCTTTATCCCACAAATATGGTAAACCCACCTCGAACATACAAGTTCCCTCAAATGTGGTTAGGTGACCTTTATCCCACAATAAGAGTTCCCAAGTGTTTCGAGTGTTGTATAAAAGGATGGTGTTTGACTTGTTTTATAAAAGGGTTTTTAATATTTCAAAATTCTTGTTTAGAAAATATTATGTACCATATATTTGCATGCATTCAAATCAATGGTACTTTGGTGAAAACAAATTTTCAAGGTTCTATTTAATAAAACCCATTTTATTATAAAATCATTAATTTTTAATAAAACCTTTATTAAACATTTTAATGACTTTTTCAAGAACCAAATTTTACGCTTGTTGTTGATTATTAGTTTGTTAAGTCATGCATATCTACATATCATCTAAACAACAAAATAAACAACCACACAAGCATAACAATAGGTGCATAACCATAGCCAACTATTTTGACAACACTTGTTAGCCGAAACAAGTGTGTCAAAAGGTCCTTCCTAAAGGGTGAAAAATGACACAAGTAATGTGTCGATGAACTCCCACTTGATCCCGCATCCAAATGCTTCAAGTCTCCTTCTTGTGTTGTGATTTCTCCACCTTCTTTGAGCTTCCAAAAGTCTTTTATTTTCAGCTCCAAACTCCTTTGGACTTCAAAAATGTGTTTTGGTTATCGGGTTAAAATCCCGTTGAGAACGATGAAGTTCTTTGGACCGAATATTATGGTCCAAACCAAAACCGCATTTTTGTGTGCATCTTCTTTTACAAAATATATCCTAATACATTTTTTCTAGTAAAATAAAATGCACCTAATCTATTTATTTTACATACCAAATGCACTCATATAAGCGGCTCTAGATGCCATTGATGGGATTTTAACATGTTTATCAAAGCAATTTCATCCATATGAAATAAAAACGCAGCGGAAATAATGTTTAAAACATGTTACTTTTATAAGATATAAAACCATTTATATGCAAAATCCCAAAACCCGGATCCATATATGAGATGTATACTATCAAACACAACCATAGGATGTTTAGAAAACTACCTTCTTGAAGTACAAGGATGATGAAACGGATGATGCTTCTTGAAATGGTTGTCTTCAAGAGTAGAAGACCTCAATGTCACACCCCCAAATTCCACCTGCGGAGTACCGTCCGCTTGAGGGCGTGACCGACCAGGATCCAGCCACCAATTATACTGAGCATTGGGTAATAGTAAGGATGATCACCAACCATAATGGTTAGTAAACACCATAGTTTAAAGTTCGAATGTTTAGGTTCAAATAACAGTTAAGTAAGTAGCGGAAGCATAGATAAAATAGTTTAAACAAAGTTCATAGTTCAAATTTATTTTAGAACCCATCATGCGGGTTTAGGCGACCACTACACTTCCCAAGCAGCAGCTCCTCAGTCACTGGTTACCTGCAAAGCATGCAGTAAGGGGTCAACAATAATGTTGAGTGAGTTCACTAGTTGTCCAGTTTTAATTACCAAAAACTTGTTTCACCAGTTAATTTATCCGTTTATACATGCCATGGGGAGCTACCCCAAAAGTTAGCGACTAAACTGTTTTTCCAATACCGAACACTAGGTGACCGTTGCGTATCCGCAAGAAAGTGCCCCGATGTCAATGTTCTATCATCATTGACGGATGCCTGAGTACATTAGTTCACGACCGATCCCATACCTTGGCACGGTGTGAGGTTGGTTAGACCTAAATAGCGCTATCAACTAATAACCCGTTCGCCTGGCCCCGGCGACTAATCGGTATTAAGTAGTAGGGACTTTAAGTGATAGAGTTTCGTTTAGTGCCGTTGGTTGCAATCCGTATAAACAGTAATTAACTAAAAGGTTCCCAATAACAAGGGAAGAAAAGTAAGTTGTATCCCTTATAAAGGGGTAGTGTTGTTTTTAGTTCCGTTTCCCAAACCACCGGGAATACATGCTTTAGGTTGTGAACTCACCTTGGGTTGCTCGGTAGATTAGTTACCCGGTTGATCACGTTGGTCACCACGTCCTAGCATGGTTACCAATATAGGTCAAGTTGGGGTACAAGTATTCACGTATAATCTACACATAACTAACACATAGCATGCTCAACACATAATTACAGCAACAGTTGGTAGTCTACACGTAGCCCACTTAAACAGTAACAATCATGTACAGTGAATGCACTTAGGCCCAATAACTAACAGCCCAGTCGAGACCAGGACACTCAGTTGCGAGTCGCAACCGGAGGTTGCGGCTTGTCACGTCTTGGTTACGAGTCGCAACAAGTGTTTCGTCCTGTTATGTCCTGGTTGCGAGTCGCAACAAGGGTTGCGACTTGTCATGTTGTGGTTGCGAGTCGTAACCGGGCGGTCTCGAGTCGCAACCGGGCGGTCTCGAGTTGTCAAGGTTTGGTTGCGAGTCGCAACCGGGGGTTGCGAGTCGCAACCTCGGAAACGTGCACAAGAAACCTTCTAGAACCAGGCAGATGTACTAACCAATACAATTGCAATTTCATGAGATTTTGTACTGGCCAATAAGAGTGCATAAACATGTTTTATTGTCTACTATCAAATGAAAATGGATCAAACAGTGGGCTTTTCAAATATTCATCCCATCTTCAAACAGTTCATCATACATTCATGCTTGTTCATCATATTTTCGGTTTCTAACATTAATCACAAATATAATCATGAACAACAAATCACACATTCGATCATACCCGTTTAATGGTTTCAAGTCATCACATAACATCTCCAAAATCTATCCTAATCCGAATAACATGATGCTTTCTATTCACAAGTGCAAGCCGGTTTTATGAACATTCACATTTAATGATTTGAATCACATTTCAATGCAAGATATCATGAACTCATTGTGCAATATATATATCCGAAGCATGTCAACCGATTATCAAATATATACATCCAATTCATCATTCAAACATTGACAACAATCTACTATCAAATAAGCAATATACTCAATCAAATATCCAACTAATCAAGTAGTTTGTGCATCATGAGCCATCATTTTAAGTCAAACAACTACAATACACTAACCGGTTGGATGGAGGGTACAAAAGATCGATGAACCAAGTTCCGAGTGATGACCACAAGCTTGAACCGAGAGCTCCTTGTTGTTGTTTCCGGTTTGATCCGAGAGAGGGAGAGGAGAGGAGGTGAGTTTGATGTTAGAACTTTAGGGTTTTAGGGTTTTTAGAGAGAGAGGGGGAGAGTGTGTGAGAGTGAGTGTGGGAGTAGTGTGTTGCAAAAATGGTGAAGGTTGTGATGGTAGCCGGTTATAAACTTCAAGTGAGTAAGGGGGGTGTTTCCGGGTGGGCTAAGGTTACGGCCCAATCGGCCCATGTGTTCTCGAGTCGGGTTCGGTTCGAGTCACATATATATATATATATAATACGTACACATAATTTATTACAAGGATCACATAGCACACCAAAACAATTTATAAACTTTCACTTAATAATAATATGCATATACGCTAAGTGATTACAAGGTGTTCGTTCGGGAAAAACCTAGAATGTCACATTATCCCCAAGTTTTAAGAACTTTCGTCCCGAAAGTTAAAGCAGCCACTGACAAGCTAGTAAAAGTGAGAGCGTTTCAACGGGGTGTCACATCATCCCCCCGTTAGTTTGGAATTTCGTCCCGAAATTCAGTTGTAGCTTCAGTGCTGGGGGTTTCATTTGGGAACAGCTGGGGATACTTGCGCTTCATCTGGTCTTCCCGCTCCCAGGTAAACTCAGGGCCACGGCGTGAGTTCCAACGAACTCGCACGAGGGGTATCTGGCTACGTTTGAGGGTTTTGATCTCACGATCCGTGATCTCAACCGGTTCCTCAGTAAAGTGTAGCTGTTCATCAATAGTAAGTTCCTTGTAAGGAATGACGAGTGTTTCATCTGACAGGCACTTCTTCAGATTAGACACGTGGAAGACATTGTGCACAGCACTCAGTTCTTCAGGCAGATTCAATCTGTAAGCGGCCGTACCGATCTTTTCGGTAACTTCAAAGGGTCCGACATATCTTGGATTAAGCTTGCCCCGTTTTCCAAAACGGACCACACCCTTCCAGGGTGAGACCTTAAGTAGAGCCCGTTCACCGACCTGGAACTCTTGCGGTTTCCTGTCTTTATCAGCGTAGTACTTTTGACGGTCACGAGCTGCCGCCATGCGTTGCCTAATCTGGGCAATCTTTTCTGTGGTGTCGACTACATGTTCCGGGCCTGTGATCTGGCTGTCACCAACCTCAGCCCAGCAGAGAGGCGATCGGCATTTACGGCCGTACAATGCCTCAAAGGGTGCTGCCTGAATGCTGGTGTGGTAGCTGTTGTTGTAGGAGAATTCTACCAACGGTAGGTGCTTCTCCCAATTCTTGCCAAAATCGATCACACATGCCCTAAGCATGTCTTCGAGGGTTTGGATGGTGCGTTCAGACTGCCCATCCGTTTGCGGGTGATAAGCGGTGCTCATGTCTAAACGTGAGCCAAAAGATTTGTGCATGGCTTGCCACAACTCAGAAGTAAAACGCGCGTCTCGATCAGAAATAATGGAGGTAGGCACTCCGTGCTTCGAGACCACTTCTTTTAAGTATACCTCTGCTAGGGTAGAGAACTTGTCTGTTTCTTTGATCGCCAAGAAGTGTGCAGACTTAGTTAAGCGATCCACTATCACCCAAATGGTGTCATTTCCGCGCTGAGACCTAGGCAGGCTAGTAACAAAATCCATGGAAATCTGCTCCCATTTCCATTGCGGGATCTCTGGCTGTTGAAGTAGGCCTGATGGTTTCTGATACTCAGCCTTGACTCTTGCACAAGTTAAACATTTCCTGACATAGGTTGCTATGTGGGCTTTCATGCCAGGCCACCAATAGGTAGTCCTCAAGTCGTGGTACATCTTATCTGACCCTGGATGTACTGAGTAACGGGACTTATGAGCTTCATCCATCACAAGGTCACGTAAATTTCCATAAAGCGGAACCCATATGCGTCCGGCTACGTAGAAAGCACCGTCTTCTTTTTGTTCCAATCGTTGTCTCGATCCTCGTAGGGACTCGGCCCTGATGTTCTCGGCTTTCAATGCTTCAACCTGAGCATTCCGAATTTGAGTGGGGAGGTTCGAGTGGATAGTGAGCTGTAAGGCACGAACACGCTTGGGTTTGGTCTCCTTTCTGCTGAGGGCATCAGCTACCACATTAGCCTTGCCTGGGTGATATTTGATTGCACACTCGTAGTCATTTAGGAGTTCGACCCATCGGCGTTGCCGCATATTCAACTCCTTTTGTCCCATTATGTGCTGGAGACTCTTGTGATCAGTGTAAATCGTGCACTTGGTGCCGTACAAGTAGTGTCTCCAAAGCTTGAGCGCGAAGACCACAGCTCCAAATTCTAAGTCATGCGTCGTATAGTTCCGTTCGTGGACCTTGAGTTGTCGCGAGGCGTAAGCGATAACTTTCTCGCGTTGCATCAATACGCAGCCAAGTCCTTGAATAGAAGCGTCGCAGTAGACGACGAAGTCATCGGTACCTTCGGGTAAGGAGAGAATAGGAGCACTACAAAGGTTCTCCTTTAGTTCCCAGAAGGCAGATTCCTGAGCATTACTCCATTTGTAAGCAACACCCTTCTGAGTGAGTGTCGTGAGTGGTTGAGCGATCTTAGAGAATCCCTTGATAAATCTTCGATAGTATCCCGCCAATCCCAAGAATTGGCGAACTTCGGTCGGAGTCTTAGGTACGGGCCAATTCTTAATGGACTCAATCTTAGCGGGGTCGACATGAATCCCTTCTTGATTGACGATGTGTCCAAGGAAATGGACTTCTCTAAGCCAGAAATCACATTTCGAGAATTTGGCGTACAGTTGCTCATTGCGAAGAAGTTCGAGAATAAGACGTAGGTGTTGTTCATGCTCCTCTTGGTTCTTCGAGTAGATTAAGATGTCGTCGATGAACACAATTACGAACTTGTCGAGATAGGGTTTGCATACTCGGTTCATGAGATCCATGAAGATTGCAGGTGCGTTGGTCATACCGAAAGGCATAACGAGGAATTCGTAGTGACCATAGCGGGTTCTGAAAGCAGTCTTAGAGATGTCCTCATCGCGGACTCTCAGCTGGTGATAACCCGATCGCAGATCGATCTTGGAATAATAGCTCGACCCTTGCAGCTGGTCGAACAGGTCGTCGATACGGGGAAGTGGATAACGATTC
This sequence comes from Helianthus tuberosus, assembly GCA_030545235.1. Classification (NCBI taxonomy): domain Eukaryota; kingdom Viridiplantae; phylum Streptophyta; class Magnoliopsida; order Asterales; family Asteraceae; genus Helianthus; species Helianthus tuberosus. Next base: position 130,836,235 of record CM060393.1, on the reverse strand, counting down.
TTAATGGTAACCTTGTTAAGTTCGCGGTAGTCAATGCACATTCGGAATGAGCCATCTTTCTTTTTGACGAAGAGCACTGGGGCTCCCCAGGGTGATGAACTAGGACGGATAAAACCTTTGTCCAAAAGTTCTTGTAGTTGAGTAGAAAGCTCCTTGAGCTCCGCGGGGGCTAATCGATAAGGTGCACGAGCTATAGGCGCTGCTCCGGAAGCTAGCTCGATTTGAAATTCGACCTGACGGTGAGGAGGGAGTCCAGGTAGTTCCTCCGGGAATACCTCGGGATAGTCGCGTACAACTGGAAAATCTTCGATCCTGTTTTCCCTTTTCTGTGTGTCGGTAATTAGTGCCAAGATAGCGGTGTGCCCTTTTCGTAGGTACTTCTGGGCCTTTAAGAATGAAATGATGCCTGTGACTTCTCCGCTCTTGTCGCCTTGAACTATAAGGGGTTTGCCAGGGGGACGGGGAATACGAATAGCTTTCTCTTGGCAGAGGATTTCAGCTCGATGTTTGGAAAACCAATCCATTCCAATGATGACGTCGAAGCTTCCAAGAACGATGGGGAAAAGATCAATACAGAAGGTCTGACCAGACAACTCTAAATTGCAGTTACGAATTATGTGTGAGGCCTCGAGGTTTCTACCATTAGCTATTTCAACGGTGTGCTTAGAGCTCAGCGGCGTAAGAGTGAGCTTAAGTTTCTTACTAATACGTAGGGATACATAACTAGCATCTGCTCCGGAATCAAATAGCATGGAAACATAACGATCATTAAGTAGGAACTTACCCGCTACAACGTTGGGGTCATTCCTTGCTTCCCCAGCTCCAATCACAAAAGCTTTTCCTCTAGCACCATTTCCAGCGTTGTTGTTATTCCCAGCACCCTGATTGTTGTTGTTTTGATTCAGTTCAGGGCAATCCTTTCGCATGTGCCCCGTTGCTCCACACTTGAAGCATCCACGGTTGTTTCCTTGTTGCTGCTGTTGCTGATTCTGCCTAGCGGGGAACTGGCTTCGGCAGTCTTTGGCTTCGTGCCCCATCTTGTTGCATCGTTGACACTGACCTTTTCCACATGGCCCACTGTGATGTCGGTTACATTTGTTACACTTAGGGTGGTTTCCTCGATAGCCACCCTGTTGCTGAGGGCTCTTGTTGCTCTCAGTCTTCCTTTGTTGAACTGGGGCCTGAGTGGGGTTTGCATCCTTTCCCTGACTTCCATCCCACTTTCGCTTGTTATCGCCAGAAGTTCCGGCAGTAGCACCAATCCTCTTAGGCAGCTTGCCCTCTTCCACAGCCTGGTTGGTAAGTTTGTGAGCAAGGCGAACCACAGGCTGTATGGTATTGAGGTTGGCTGAGGTCACATGACTTCTGATTTCGGGGACCAAGCCTTTGATGTACAACTCGATCCTTCGATACATAGGTTGAGACATGTTCGGGCAAAGTGCAGCATAGTCGTTGGACTGCTTGGTGTAGGTCTCAATCTCTGACCCAACCATCTTGAGTGCATAGTACTCGTTCTCGAGCTTGTGGATGTCATCCCTGTGACAGTATTCCTCTTTGATCATGTCCTTGAAGTCTTCCCATGCAGTAGCATTAGCAGTTTCCAGACCAAGCATCTGAATCTGTGCTTTCCACCATGAAAGCGCGTTTCCTTCAAGCGTACCAGTTGCGTACTTAACCCAGTTAGCAGGGGGACACTCGCAGACAGCAAAGACAGCTTCGGCCTTTTCAATCCAGTGCAGAAGGCCTATGGCACCCTCAGTGCCGTCGAAAGGGAGAGGCTTGCCATCCATGAAGGTTTTGAAAGTACAAACACGGGGTTGCGCAGGCGCAGGCTGACCTGTTGTGAGAAATGAAGCGAATAGGTTTTAGAGGTGAAAAGACGATATGGGGGTAGGATCTAAACATCCTATAGCAACGAGTTTACCTCCAGGGTGAGCTGCGAAAGCTGCAGCCACCGTGTTGAGCAAGTTAGCGAATTGAGCCTGAGTCATGTTAACACTTCCTCTTCCGCGTCCACTCATTGTCTTCATAACCAGAAAACACAGTATGAGTGTGATGTCGTAACGTAGCGAGAATAAGATAGAAGAGGGAGGTGTATCTATCTAATCAGGCACACTAGTATGTATAATAGAGCAGTCAATATAAGGTAAACAAGCAAGTAAACACAAGTCCGAGCTACGAGGTCTAGTATGTCGAGTCTTGCCCTTGGAGTGTAGTGTCGTCACGAGTCACGGGTTATAGTCTGGTTTTTCTCAAAAAGATTTCCCTTTTTAAAACCAAGTTCACTATAACCAATGGCTCTGATACCAATCTGTCACACCCCCAAATTCCACCTGCGGAGTACCGTCCGCTTGAGGGCGTGACCGACCAGGATCCAGCCACCAATTATACTGAGCATTGGGTAATAGTAAGGATGATCACCAACCATAATGGTTAGTAAACACCATAGTTTAAAGTTCGAATGTTTAGGTTCAAATAACAGTTAAGTAAGTAGCGGAAGCATAGATAAAATAGTTTAAACAAAGTTCATAGTTCAAATTTATTTTAGAACCCATCATGCGGGTTTAGGCGACCACTACACTTCCCAAGCAGCAGCTCCTCAGTCACTGGTTACCTGCAAAGCATGCAGTAAGGGGTCAACAATAATGTTGAGTGAGTTCACTAGTTGTCCAGTTTTAATTACCAAAAACTTGTTTCACCAGTTAATTTATCCGTTTATACATGCCATGGGGAGCTACCCCAAAAGTTAGCGACTAAACTGTTTTTCCAATACCGAACACTAGGTGACCGTTGCGTATCCGCAAGAAAGTGCCCCGATGTCAATGTTCTATCATCATTGACGGATGCCTGAGTACATTAGTTCACGACCGATCCCATACCTTGGCACGGTGTGAGGTTGGTTAGACCTAAATAGCGCTATCAACTAATAACCCGTTCGCCTGGCCCCGGCGACTAATCGGTATTAAGTAGTAGGGACTTTAAGTGATAGAGTTTCGTTTAGTGCCGTTGGTTGCAATCCGTATAAACAGTAATTAACTAAAAGGTTCCCAATAACAAGGGAAGAAAAGTAAGTTGTATCCCTTATAAAGGGGTAGTGTTGTTTTTAGTTCCGTTTCCCAAACCACCGGGAATACATGCTTTAGGTTGTGAACTCACCTTGGGTTGCTCGGTAGATTAGTTACCCGGTTGATCACGTTGGTCACCACGTCCTAGCATGGTTACCAATATAGGTCAAGTTGGGGTACAAGTATTCACGTATAATCTACACATAACTAACACATAGCATGCTCAACACATAATTACAGCAACAGTTGGTAGTCTACACGTAGACCACTTAAACAGTAACAATCATGTACAGTGAATGCACTTAGGCCCAATAACTAACAGCCCAGTCGAGACCAGGACACTCAGTTGCGAGTCGCAACCGGAGGTTGCGGCTTGTCACGTCTTGGTTACGAGTCGCAACAAGTGTTTCGTCCTGTTATGTCCTGGTTGCGAGTCGCAACAAGGGTTGCGACTTGTCATGTTGTGGTTGCGAGTCGTAACCGGGCGGTCTCGAGTCGCAACCGGGCGGTCTCGAGTCGCAACCGGGCGGTCTCGAGTTGTCAAGGTTTGGTTGCGAGTCGCAACCGGGGGTTGCGAGTCGCAACCTCGGAAACGTGCACAAGAAACCTTCTAGAACCAGGCAGATGTACTAACCAATACAATTGCAATTTCATGAGATTTTGTACTGGCCAATAAGAGTGCATAAACATGTTTTATTGTCTACTATCAAATGAAAATGGATCAAACAGTGGGCTTTTCAAATATTCATCCCATCTTCAAACAGTTCATCATACATTCATGCTTGTTCATCATATTTTCGGTTTCTAACATTAATCACAAATATAATCATGAACAACAAATCACACATTCGATCATACCCGTTTAATGGTTTCAAGTCATCACATAACATCTCCAAAATCTATCCTAATCCGAATAACATGATGCTTTCTATTCACAAGTGCAAGCCGGTTTTATGAACATTCACATTTAATGATTTGAATCACATTTCAATGCAAGATATCATGAACTCATTGTGCAATATATATATCCGAAGCATGTCAACCGATTATCAAATATATACATCCAATTCATCATTCAAACATTGACAACAATCTACTATCAAATAAGCAATATACTCAATCAAATATCCAACTAATCAAGTAGTTTGTGCATCATGAGCCATCATTTTAAGTCAAACAACTACAATACACTAACCGGTTGGATGGAGGGTACAAAAGATCGATGAACCAAGTTCCGAGTGATGACCACAAGCTTGAACCGAGAGCTCCTTGTTGTTGTTTCCGGTTTGATCCGAGAGAGGGAGAGGAGAGGAGGTGAGTTTGATGTTAGAACTTTAGGGTTTTAGGGTTTTTAGAGAGAGAGGGGGAGAGTGTGTGAGAGTGAGTGTGGGAGTAGTGTGTTGCAAAAATGGTGAAGGTTGTGATGGTAGCCGGTTATAAACTTCAAGTGAGTAAGGGGGGTGTTTCCGGGTGGGCTAAGGTTACGGCCCAATCGGCCCATGTGTTCTCGAGTCGGGTTCGGTTCGAGTCACACATATATATATATATAATACGTACACATAATTTATTACAAGGATCACATAGCACACCAAAACAATTTATAAACTTTCACTTAATAATAATATGCATATACGCTAAGTGATTACAAGGTGTTCGTTCGGGAAAAACCTAGAATGTCACACTCAAGCTTGTATACCCCAAGCTTCCAACAAACACTACGAGATTAGCTAGGATTTTTAACACCAAAAATCAAAACCGAACACTTGAGAAAGATTATGATGGCCGAAAATTTTTGCGCATAAGAACTAGTCTTGTTGTTTATTTTGGTCATCCATTGTATTTAAAATACAAGAGAGAATATTATCAAAACCAAGACCCAATCAAAAACTCTTACACATGCAAAATTGCATGTCATAGCATTGGACCAACATGGGTCTTGGGAAGACCCCATAGTGGACGGCCCTTAGGGGTTTTTTTTTTAAAAAAAAATCCAATTTTTATAACAAATAAAGTCTTGTTTAATTTTATAACTTTTATAAAATATAACACTATGTTTGCAAGACTTTATATAATCTTTTATAATGTCATTTAACCTATTAAATAACAAAATAAAATATTCTCTCAAAATAAATTATCCACATAATTTATTGGTTTCTCAAGTGTAATTATTTAGAAAACCAATTTCTAAATATTGTAAGTGTTAATATTTATTTGTTTGATCACATCACAAATAAATAATATAAGTGTTTGTCCGACTTGTTATTGGGTATGACTCGACTTGGATCATAGCGTACTAGCCACATCAATTTATTATGTGTCTTGGGCATACAGAGTCCAACAAGCAGTAGATGCTAACTTAAATCAAACGGCTGAACCATCACTATTCCCAGATCAACAAATGATAGAGCCAAACCAGGTCCAACCTATGGAATTAGATCTCCACCAGGAAAACTTATACCCTTACGGACAACCTATCCCTCAATACCCTGACCCAGTACCAGCACCCATGCTACCTATAAGCCAGGAATTTTGGAGGAACTTCGCCCATTAAGTGACGAATTTGTAGAGAAAGGAGATAGAATTCGAATAATAGGAGAAAATCTTACGTGGAAGCATGTTGAGCGCGATATACCTAATTGAACACATAAAACCTAGTTAGACTAAAATAAGATACGGATGCATAACTACTAGTATATTTGCCAGTTTTAGTCTGTAATAGATGCATATATATATGAAAAGAGTAAAAGTCGCAATGTTCGATGTTTCTGATTAATCTGTTTATATTATTGTAAACAAATGTTTGTACTAAATATTAGTCCGTAATAATTAATACCTGATAAATGGACAACGAAGTAAATCAGGAAAACCAGAATTATTACAAGTTCACAATTCATAGTTTGACGATTCAAAAATTTAAACACATATACATATACTATGGAAGATATAAAATATTTTACAAAACTGTATCTATGACACAGGAATGTGTACAACAACTTGGTACTGTGTAATTAAATGATTTTAATATATAATACCTATATAATAGCTTAAACTTATTCCTTAAATTATATATAAGATAGATATATATTTTGTATCAATATTATAAATGATATTTTTCACCCATAAAGTAAAAATATGTACAAAAACAGTATAACTATATGGTTTAAAATATATGCACATATATCTCAAAAAGAAACAATTTTTAATTCATTTCTTAAAACTAGATTTAAGTCATATATATGTATATTCTGATATGAGAATGATACTTCATTATCTAATTATTAAGGATCAAATTTAGAAACACTAAACTTTGTATTATCTATTATGATTCTTTAATAAATAAATATGGTAAATTAAGATTCAAGTTTTAAATATGTTATAACCAAAACTGAGTCAACCTGTTAAGATTAAATTATTCTAAAAAGAATTCAGAAGATTTATATCTTTTGATGAATTTCCTTTTTATTCCAAAATATTATGTTCAGTAAATCTGATAGAAATTTTATTTTGTTAATACAAAGGAACAAACAAAGTTATGGGAATAGACGGGATAACTAATACAATTAGTTTTGCAATTGGATTCTTATGAATCGGTATTATATATACATATTACAGGAAATTTTAAAACTTTATATTTATATGTATATGTATGCAAGATACCATTTTCTTGGTAGTATGCATAATAATAAAATATTTTCAGTAAAAGGACAAGCTTTTATATAACAGAAGGAACAAATCTACATACTCAAAATCTATTTTGATAACCAGCTTTAATTCAAAAGATACCTTAAGGATATCTGTACTACTACCACCTCTTAAAGAACCATAGTAGGTCAACGACGGCGAACCTCAGAATTTTACATAAAATCCCTACCTCTAGCCACAACTGTAATTTCTAAATATATATCCAGCCATGAGCTCTGGAAATATAATTAAATTATGGCGATATAGAAGAAAATTTATTTCAACAAAAGAAAGAAACAACACATAATATAACATACATACTTTCCTTATATTTTGATGAAATATAGTAAGAGAAAATGTTAAAACATAAAATGTGTATATATATACCTATTAACGCATAATACTGATATATATGACTATAAGTGTACTAATCCGAGTGACAAAATGTGCGTGAGTAATTGCTTGGTTCTGTGATAATTATATTTGAACATGTTTGTAATTTAGATGTCAAAGGAAATAGCATGTAATCCGAAAATCCAGGCTAATAATGAAAATTATTTGGATAAAAGCACTATAGAAAATATAATGGCTCAAGGAATATCAAATGCCATCCCTTCGATCATTGAAGCTATTAAAATTTATGTGCCTATAAACGAGAAGCCTACTACCCACTGTAGGTATACTCACCACTTCAAACCTAACCCTAGTATGAATGGAAGTCATGATATTCGTATCAAAACTCCATCTTCCAAACGAAAGAAAACCACAACCTATAGCTACTCTTATAAGGAATTCCGCTCCGACAAATCATGTAAGGACAAAGGAAAGGAACCAGCAATCACGCAACCTAACCGCAACGACCATAACAAGAAGAACGCAAGAAAACGCCATTTTAAGAAAACACTTCGCTGTAACTTCTGCAAGAAGGCCGGACATGCAGAGGAAGAATGTAGAAGAAAAACTAATGTATGTTACAAATGCGGAGACCCAGCCACATCTGTCCCTATTGCCCGAAACTATCTAAGGCACCCGACAACGAGGACCGAAACTCAGATAAAGCTAGGAAGGACGCATGAACGACACAGGAAGCCATAGCAAGTTCTAACATAAACATCCGTACGTTTTATCTGTACTAAAGTATTAATTGACTTTTGATTCCAATCAAAGTCCTATAAATAAAAAGGTCTTTATTTCTCTTTCATAAAGACCAACCCTCAACTATCTCATCTCTTGACAAACTCCTATGTCACACATACATTGCTTGTTATGCATGTGATTTCATTTCAAAAGATCTTTTATTCACAAAGTTCGAATCTTATTTTGTTATACTCATTCTTAACAATCTCTCTGATTACAAAAACATTGACTTTTGATATCAAGTCAATAGATTTCTTGGAAAACTCCTTTTCTTTTCCAAAGTTACTTCCCAGATTTCATTGAAATCATTTCTTGTTACAACATATGTCCATTATTGGAATATGCCCAAACCAAGCTCAAATTGTTTGAACTTGTTCACAATATGCATTCGGCTCGAAATTCTATATGATGAATTGAGATCATCGCATTCAAAATAATTTCATTTGTTTGAATCATCGTAAACCTGTTTAAAGTCTTCAACTCCGATGAATCATTTGTTAAAACTCGACGCCTTGCGGTGGCGATTTCTTTGAAACTTGGACTCATTTCATTTCACACTTGAGGTACAAATTTATCTATTTATTAATTCATTATTCTAAACCAGTCTTAATACAGTTTTGTGTTAAGATAAAGGTACCTAAATTCCTATTCCAATGTACCTCCAACATTCCTTTCATCTTTGATCAATCCTTCGAAATTCATTCCTTTAAATTGAACATCCTATCTTTTGAATATCCAAACTCACTTCATTGAAACATTCAGTTAATTTCGAAAAAGGTGAAATCGTTCGATCACCGTAATCATCGAATTCTTTCAATCATTTCAACACCTTGTGATGTTTGAGCTAATCATAAACCCTAATCATATCAATTCATATGTCTTTTGTTCAACTCATCATCCAAATAGTCTTGATACAATTATGTATCAGGACAATGATACACTAAATTCTATTGTATTTCCGGTGTATCTTTGCTATCAATGTCACTGGTTTCTAGTTTGGCAATTGACAAATCATTTTTCATACTTCTATCTTCAATTGAGATTATTGATTCAGAGTCCTTTTAAACGAACAAAATAAGTTCTCTTTTGGCATTGAATCCTATTATCTCTAAAAGTTGTTTACATTTGATTCATATGTCTCTATTGACTTTGTAAAAATTTATTGTACCACGTTCAGTTAATAATTCCTGGAACTAATCGAAACATTTATGTTTCTCATTTTCTTCGATGTCCTTACTAAGGATTCGTCTGCTAAGCATTTTTGTAAGATTTCATACATACATCATTTCTGTCAATTGTAACTGACAAGCTACGGGTTCTACTCTTTTAATAAATGGTCCAACATACCTGTAACTTGACTTCCTTCTTTAAACAAACCTGACTACCCCTTCTATAGGGAAACTTTCAATAAAACCTTATCTTCCACTTGCAAGGTTTCTCATCTGTTATCTACATAACTCTTTTGATAATATCGTATTGCTTAAATTATCTTGTCTATTATTCCTCGCACTATCTCAAGCCAGATAAGTTGCTTTTCTCCAAATTTCTGCCCAACAGACAGGGGCTTGAAACTTCCGTCTATTAAAAGCTTCCAAAGACACTTTGACACTGTTTTTACTAGCTATACCTCTGAGGGAATATAGTAACCCAAATCTCGAGGACGATATTTAAAACAAGGTGGGGAGGATATAACAACTCTCCCAAAAATTCTTAAGACACCCCTATATTTATATATGTCCGAAGACAACTAAACATAGGTAGGCAAATAGAGATGACAACAAATCTAACAAAATTTAAAGCCACATACTTCCTTCAGTTACCACCGCAAATGTACCATCTCTCCTGGAACCCTTAACGTGACCCTAAACACTCCCAAACATATCCCGTACATGAAAAAACGGACCCGGGATACCTTCGTACTTGTAAAAGTCAAGAAAAACAAGATTCGAGCATCGCTCGTGGGCCACGACAGATGAAGACAAAGCCGTCGCGGGGCGCGATAGCCTCTTGCTTGGCGGGCACTCTGAATGCCACATGTCAGGACAAGTGTCGACACTCGTGATGAGTCAGCAACAACTTACGTCGACTTTAGGGCCCTCGCGGGACGCGACGGATGAAGTGGAAGCGGTCGCGGGGCTCGACGGAGTAGCGGAACAGCTATAAATAGTGCCGAACTTAGCCATTTCACTTGTTCAAATTTCCTATTTCTCTCTCAACGTCTATAGGCTAAAACTCTATCCTAATACCCTCCTAAGAAGCGAAGCTCTGCCTCATTGTAAGTATTATAACCCTGCTATTAACCTATGCGATCGATCTAGAATTCTGTAATGCTTGTCGGCTCTGTCCGACTCAGTCATTGGAATTCTGTCTCATGTGTACACCCGATTGATGTAGGACTCCGTAATGCATGTCAAGGCCTTGCCTGACTCAGTCATTGGAGTTCTGTCTCGAGTTGTACGGTCAATGCAATTGTTTAAATTAACCAGGAAACTATACTATTAACCAGGAAACTATACTATTATCAGAAAGTTATAAGATTTTCAGGAAGCTATAATATTACCAGGAAGCCTGTAGGAATACCTAAATCTACAAATGTGAGTTTATCCTCTTTTTATATAAACCTTTTGTGAGTTAATCTTTCTTTTTATAAACTGTTTTTACAAAACCTTAATTATTTTAAAATATAATTAGCAGTGATTAAGTCTTTGTAATTCTTCAATTACTGCCGGTATGTTGGGGTTTTGTACACAAAATGTGGAACACGTTACCATTGGACAAAGAGATAGCCAATGAGTAATATGACCCACCAGTCATGGATTGACAGTATTGAATGAGCAATTGTGTATATATAAGCATTGTGATCGCTCTCAATACTGTGAAAATTATAAAACCTATTTTGATTAAAGTGGGATTCACTCACCGGTATTTCTTGCTGATAAAATGTTTTAAACACGTGTTACAGGTAACTTAGTGAAGCCAAATAAAAGCCAACTAGAGAGCACTAAAGGCTTAGAAAAATGGCTATAAAAGTTACCTATATAAAACGGAGAATTGTTTTCAATAATTAGGGTTTATCCCTATATATACGTAAATATATTATAAATGAAAATCAGGATTTTGTCCCACTTATTCATTATAAATATACTATCAGAAAAACTTGGGTTTTATCCCATTGATCTATTTTTGGTGTTTAACTCTGATAAAAATATTTCCTAACTACGGTCCTGATGAAACTTTCCGCTGCCAAATTTGTAACACCTGTGCCTCCACGGCCATCAAACAAATACCAAACCAATGAAATATTATATTTCATACTTGGGATTTGTAAAATTATGTGTATCTTTTACACATATCAACTCTTGTTTGATAATAAGCTTTAAATCGCTTTCTGGAGGGTTATACGCGCTCTGATGCGTAAATATAACCAGTTTAATCCAACGAACACTCCGGAATAGTGAAATAGGCTTAACATACCTTAAATAACCTTTACATAACTTAGATATAAGTTTTGGAAGGTTTGGTGTGGTGAAATCAAAGTTTAATCGCTTACAGGGACTAAATTTGACAAACTGCGAAAGTATGCCAATTTGAACTGTAACAGACATTCCGGAACATGACCATAAGTTAAACATACCATAAATATCCTTTGCATAGCTTAGAAATAGGCTTTGAGGGGTTCGGTGTGCTAAAATAAACTTTTGTGTCATTCAGGGACTAAAAGTGTCAAAAAGTGCACAAGTTTGCATTTTCGCGCATAACTTACGTTTTGAATACATCTGGACATCCAAAAATTTATGTAAGCATGACTACATTATATTTTAGTGTTCGCCTTAAGAAAAATCCATGCGTCGCGTCATTTGGATCGTTTTTCGCGCTTATGCGCATTCCGTCGTAATTAAGCGAACATCGCGTTCGTACGGCCAAACGAACCAACCTCCGGCATATTTTTGAGCATGTTTTGAGTTCCCTATACTTTAACTTCATTTTAGAGCCTTGAAATGAGGTTAACGGGGTTCAAACGCATCGAAAAAGGCCTTAAACACGTGCAGGGACCATTTCTGCCAATTTTGAAACAATTCTGGAACTGGGAGGCAGTAGCGTAGCGCGAGCCCTAAGGGCCTACCTGTCGCGCTACGCGACTGCATGATCTGGATCAGATTCAATGTTTCTAAACACAAGTTGCAGCTGATTGATTCTTAACCACATGTTTTAAGTTGCTTAGTCACTAAGATAAGGAGCATATGTGGCTTCCATAACCTTTCAACAAGTGTACGGATGTGATCGAATCACGGTTTCCATGAAATGATCTCAACGGTTCACCGAAAACTATATATACCCCATGCCTTTCATTGTTTTAAAGCACTAGAATCTAATTGATTGTGTTCTAAGTTGAAACCTTGTTTCATACCTGAACTATATTGATCTAGATTAGCATTCGGGGACCCTTCGTAAGTATTCTTTCGTTCTTTTCCTTATTTTTACTGCTTTTCGAGTCAGAAAGTCAAACAGCGTTGACCAGTAATGGTCAATGCGAAGTTCGTTTGAACTTCGCAACGTGAGTGTAATCACGTTGGTCATAGTCCCTTGGGACTATGCCCACTGATTACCACGTTGTCTAGGGTCGTAGGGTAAGCGATCTGATAAATCGCTTATACCTCGAACCCGACCCAGTTTGGTCGATCATTAGGATCCGACCAAATACTTTAGGTGACCCTAGTATAGGGCATAACCTCCCGAGGTTATACCCTATGGTCACATCGTTTAAGTAGTTGTATGATAGGTAGTTTATATGCCTTAGGTAAATTACCAGAATACCCTTTTCATGTATAATTGGTAATTAAGCATATGTAACCTAAACTTTTGTCACATAACTGATTATGTAACATGTTTAGGCATATAACACTTGTCATAGGACTAGTTAGGCGATCCGAACGCGTTTCACGCGAACGACGCGTTAAAGTAGCATAAGCTACCTAAACGGGTCGTAATGGGTCGTAGACAGTTATGTTAGGTTTCGTTTAGTATGTAGGCTTTGTTAAACCATATCACACGAGTCTCCACACTCGTTTGGTTTACAAACCCTAATGCTACCCAGTCTTCCGATTTAGGTCCGGTTATTTAACATAGTTACCTATATTAGGTGCCGTTTGATTTCCGAGATCTCTAGCACTGTTTGGTGGTTATCTTTAGACAACTGAGCAATCTCAAGTGAGTACATAGACCCCTCTTTTACTGTTTTCCAAACTGTTTTGGGGTGAAACACATGTGCCTACTTGTTACTTTCGTGCTTTCCTGTTTTCACATCATATACTTGCTATGTTCATTAGTACATTTATAGTACATGATTTCATGGTGTTCTATGCTTTGTATGATGACTTTGCATACTTAGTACATTGTTTTACATGACTTTTCTACTTTGTATGATGACTTTGCATACTTAGTACATTGTTTTACACTGCATCTCTGTTGCATATGTTCCAGTAACATATGGACACATTGTTTTACAGCTCTACCCTGTATGTTTACTCTAGCATACTAGGTACATTATCTTCATAAAACATGCTTACATTTTGGTATGACATTTGGTTTGTTTAAACTATACTATACATTCATTAACACCGATCATGCCGTTCGTTAGTAGGTAGTGGTACCATAGGACTTGACAAATCCCGTTCCGGACATCCCAGGGAAAGGGGATGAAAGGAATGACCGAATCCGAATACATATTCTCTTGATAACTCACTTTTACATAGTTATCCGTCTGTCTCAAGGCTTGGATGTATGAATTTTCACAATACCGCATAAATGTTCATATTCAGCATAGCATGCATATATCTTACAAAACATAACTTTGATTTAAACCAAGTTTTACTTCAATACTTTGTTTTGTACATTTTTACTTATGGTTTAAGTAGTCTAAATTTTACTTACCATACATATCATTTTGGTTATACATTACTTGACTACTTTTGGACATGGACATTTGACATGGATATTTGACATAGACATTTTGACATAATTTACATCTTGACATGAACACTTTGACATATTATTCAATACATTTGACAATTCGTTTAAACATAGACTTATTACATTGGTTTGGTTTGATTAAGTGATTAAGTAACGATGCGTGTGTGATATGATACAAGCATGGTGGATACGCCGCTGGTACTTCCTATATATAAGTGTTTGTATGATATCACATATTGTAGCGTTATTTGAGTCATTTCAGTTTGAGATATATAACATTTATTACAAATATCATACTTTTCACAAGACATTGATTTACAAACAACTTATCTTATACAAACCCATTTTACTATGATTATTCATTTAACCATACATTATTCTTATTTATACATATCATCTGAACTTATTATTTTTCTTAAACATAAGTCATGAATCTCATTTTCACAAAACCTATGTATCTCACAGGCATTTTTATGCTGACGTACCTATTTTCACATGTGTTTTTCAGGAGCTGTTGCATAAGATGATCAAGATACATATAGACAGACTTGGGCTTTAGTGACAATAAAAGATACAAGACTAGTTAATTATGTTGAATATCCTTGTTTGATTAAGACATTGTAACAATTTTTATCAATAAAACGAAACTTAAATTTCCATGGTTGTGAAACATTAATTCTGTTACAACACGCCCCGATGTTTCCGCCGCGATTTGTTGTTCTACGCGGTCGGGGTGTGACAAAATTAATAAACACCGATACCATCTGAACGACTCACGGCTCCCGCTCCCGAGGTAGGGTTGGGGGTTATGACAAGTATGTAGGTCAATCCGGTGTGTATCAGTAGTGGGTGGTGGAAGTGAACTCCCGGAGACAGGAGTGACAAGAGTAGTAGGTGGAGTCTGTGTGCTGGGTGGTGCAACTTGAAGTGAATCGACGGGAGCTGAAACAGGAGTGAGTATGTGATCAGGTGTATGAGGAGGTGTAGGAATGTGAACAGGAGAGGATGGTGCAACGGGCATAGCATCATCATCATCATCACTGGGATAAGCCCTTACGTTAGCAGCTTGTAGGGCTGAAGAGGTCACAAACTCGAAAGAGTTAACAACAGAATCAGGGTCCAAATTGGAAGAAATTGTCACACCCCAAAAACATCACAGCGGAATATATAACGTAGTGGAGACGAAAGTTTGTGCCCATTTTTATATCTTGATGACCGATACATTAAATTGTTGGACATATTATCTTATTTAAAACCTAAGTTTTAAACATTTTGTTTTTAATTATGACACAACCATGACATAGTTAAGTTGTTTTGATCCTCACAGATCTTATTACATTCGTCCCAGAAAGTTTTAAAAGTCAGTCCAACATTTTAAGTAACAAAACATGCATCAACAACCACAAGATATGCCATAATTCCCAGGCCGAACTCAAGTACCTGTAGAACACGTTAAAAATCAAGTGTCAACACAAAGGAAGGTGAGTTCACATATTCACATACAAATAAATTATTTCAAAGGAAAACTTTCTAATTATGTGTTTATTTGAAAACATCCATATAATTTTTAGAAAGTCCATTTTACTTCCCTAATAAAATCCATGGGCCTTCTGTCGGTTCATCGATCCGACAACAACATTGTTGCCTAGGTTTTGTATATTAAATTATTGCGTCAATTTTCAGACTCGTATGTTAGCTAGACAATACGAACTATATATTAACCATGCAGGGATAATCAAAGCTAGTGTGACACCCGTGTCACTGCGACCATCAAACAAATGCCAAACCAATGAAATATTGTATTTCATACTTGGGATTTGTAAAAATATGTGTATCGATTGCACATATCAACTCTTGTTTCGATTTCAAGCTCTAAATCGCTTTCTGGAAGGTTATACACGCACTGATGCGTAAATATAACCAGTTTAATGCAACGAACACTCCGGAATAGTGAAATAGGCTTAACATACCTTGAATAACCTTTACATAACTTATATATAAGTTTTGGAAGGTTTGGTGTGGTGAAATCAAGTTAAATCGCTTACAGGGACTAAAGTTGACAAACTGCGAAAGTATGCCAATTTGAACTGTAACAGACCTTCCGGAACATGACCATAAGTTAAACATACCATAAATATCCTTTACATAGCTTAGAAATAGGCTTTGAGGGGTTCGGTGTGCTAAAATAAACTTTTGGGTCATTCAGGGACTAAAAGTGTCAAAAAGTGCACAAGTTTGCATTTTCGCGCATAACTTACGTTCTGAATACATCCGGACATCCAAAAATTTATGTAAGCACTAAAATATTTTATTTTAGTGTTCGCCATAAGAAAAATCCATTCGTCACGTCATTTGGATCGTTTTTCGCATTCGGGACCAGATTCGATGTATTAGCCGTTGTTTAATTCACAACCACACATTCTAACAATGCTTAGTCAGCGGATAAGGATGGAATTTAAACACCTAAACACCATGACATTTCAACACATGTATGGATGGAATTTAAACACCTAAACACCATGACATTTCAACACATGTATGGATGGAATTTAAACACCTAAACACCATGACATTTCAACACATGTATGGATGGAATTTAAACACCTAAACACCATGACATTTCAACACATGTACGGATGGGATTAAGGCACGTTTTCCATGAAACGATCTTAACGGTTCGGGTATTCCTATAAATACCCCATACCCCCCATTGCTAAAATCACTAGAATTCTGATTTGAGAACCTCTAAGTTGAAACCATTGTTTCATACCTGAGATTCTTGAATCGGGATTAGCATTCGGGGACCCTTCGTAAGTATTCTTTCGTTCTTTTCCTTATTTTACTGCTTTTCGAGTCAGAAAGTCAAACTTTGTTTGACTTTCAGCGTTGACCAGTAATGGTCAAGGCGAAGTTCGTTTGAACTTCGCAACGTGATTGTAATCACGATGGTCATAGTCCCTTGGGACTATGCCTACTGATTACCACATTGTCTAGGGTCGTAGGGTAAGCGATCTAATAAATCGCTTATACCTCGAACCCGACCCAGTTTGGTCGATCATTAGGATCCGACCAAACACATTAGGTGACCATAGTAGGTAGGGAATAACCTTCCGAGGTTATACCCTATGGTCACATCGTTTAAGTAGTTGTATGATAGGTAGTTTATATGCCTTAGGTAAATTACCAGAATACCCTTTTCATGTATAATTGGTAATTAAGCATATGTAACCTAAACCTTTGTCACATAACTGATTATGGAATATGTTTAGGCATATAACACTTGTCATAGGGCTAGTTAGGCGGTCCGAACGCGTTTCACGCGAACGACGCGTTAAAGTAGCATAAGCTACCTAAACGGGTCGTAATGGGTCGAAATCACTTAGGTTAAGTTTCATTTAGTATGTAGGCTTTGTTAAACCAAATGACACGAGTCTCTACACTCGTTTGGTTTACAAACCCTAATGCTACCCGATCTTCCGATCTAGGTCCGGTTAATTAACATAGTTACCTATATTAGGTGCTGTTTGATATCCGCGATCTCTAGCAGTGTTTTGGTTGTTACTCAAGGACTTCTGAGCAATCTCAAGTGAGTACATAGACCCCTCTTTTACTGTTTTCCAAACTGTTTTGGGGTGGAACACATGTGCCTACTTGTTACTTTCATGCTTTCCTGTTTTAACATCATATACTGCTATGTTCGTTAGTACATTATAGTACATGATTTTATGACATTTCATGCTAGGTGTGCCCAATTGTGTGCATTACTTAGTACCTCGTTTTACATGACATTTTGACATAGACATTTCGGCATAGACATTTTAACATGATTGACATTTGATCATGCATTTCCCACAAAACATAACTTTGATTTAAACCAAGATTTACTTCAATACTTTGTTTTTGTGCATATGGTTTAGTTGAGACATTTCACTTGCCATACATGACATCTTGACATAGACATTTGACATGGATATTTGGCATAGACATTTGACACGGATATTTGACATAGACATTTTGATATGATTTACATCTTGACATGAATACTTTGACATATTACCCAATACATTTGACAATTGATTTAAACATAGACTTCTTACATTGGTGGGTTTGGTTTGATTAAGTGATTAAGTAACGATGCGTGTGTAATATGATACAAGCATGGTGGATACGCCGCTGGTACTTCCTATATATAAGTGTTTGTATGGTATTACATATCATAGCGTTATTTGAATCATTTCAGTTTGAGACATAGAACATTTTATACAAATAACATACTTTTCACAAGACATTGATTTTATAAACATCTTATCTTATGCAAACATATTTTACTTGGTTATTCATTTAACCCTACATTTATTTATACATATCATCTGATCTTATCGATTTTCAAATGATTTACAAAGCAAAGCAAATAACAAGGTTCATGACTAAACATTTTCTCAAACATAAGTCATGAAACCTATTTTCACAAAACCTATGTATCTCACAGGCATTTTTATGCTGACGTACCTATTTTCACATGTGTTTTTCAGGAGCTGTTGCATAAGATGATCAAGATACACATAGGCAGACTTGGGCTTTAGTGACAATAAAAGATGCAAGACTAGTTAATTATGTTGTATTTCCTTGTTTGATAAGACTTTGTAACACTTGTAATCAATAAAACGAAACTTCAATTGCCATGGATTTGAAACAATTAATTCTGTTACAACACGCCCCGATGTTTCCGCCGCGATTTGTTGTTTTACGCGGTCGGGGTGTGACAGCTAGACAATAAACAAAATATCAATTCGTCGTTTGACTTGACACGGAGCGACCGGTCACGACGGGGTTGTCAACCCGATAGATCTACCAACAATTCATCGCGTGCAATACTTAAATGATCAAACGACATCATGGGCGCAGGGTCCTCTTGAAGGACAATATGATGTCTGCCTCACGTAAAATATATATATCCTACTAATATGATAATTTAATACACGTAATTGTACGAATCCCCTGAATCTCCATCATTGGAGACCCAGGCCGGCATCCGTCCCAACTATACGGTCATGTTTCGCCTAGGAAATACCGTATCATCCAATTTCCGACATTCATTCATCAAAAACGTTTTTACTTCGAAACGTATGACTTATCAAATTTTATATATTTTCAACGAAAATATATATTTTATATTAAAAGGTATGTTTTATTTCAAAAACATTATTAAACCCTTTTATTGGCGTGTTCTACCCCCAAAATATATACAAAGCAGTAAAAAGAGGGGTTTAGTGACACTCACCTTTGGGTGCGTATTTTTAAATAGCGCAATCCCACAGTTTGATTTCTACACGTCCTATTATATGTAGGAATGATTTATAAATCAATATATCACAAAAATCCTAAGTTTCTCTGTTTCTTAGAATTTTCACATAACTTTGAGATTTTCTCGAAAAATCATCGTTTTTTATTATGTTGGCACGTTAATATATATATGAGTCCATATATATATATTTAAGATTTTGCGACTTGATCGATTTTATTGGTGACCATTATTGTGTAAATCCGTTAACACTCCCGTTTATACGCAATATATCTACGATTTGCGTGTTGTAATATATATATATATACATAAACGTTCACATAATTTATCATCGAAACACGCGAAATCTTGTCAACTTGTCTATTTTGTCATTTTTAAAGCAAATATACATAAAATATCTCATATTTATCAAATTTCATGCTCGACAAACAAGTTTCACATTTAACGCGATTCTTACCGTTTCTACCGCACAAAATTCACAAGTATACATGCATAATCTAAATTTTCAATATCATGTTAAAACTTATCATATTTTCACATTCACATGTTTATATCACATATCACATCTTAACACATAAGGTTCACCCAAAATTTACCCATACTAGTGTTCGTTGAAAAATGCGTATTTTAGCGGTTCGGTAACGTTTTCAGGCGTCGGAAGTCACATATGACCAACCAAACACCAAGTAAACTTAAAATTAATTAAAATAATTATTTTTAAACCAAAAATATCAGTTTACTTACTGATCTAAATCAGTTTTATAAAATTCACTTGAAAAGCCGATTTTTAACCGTTTTAACGCATAGTTTTGCGTTAAACGTTACTATAATCATCCCAACTCGAAATGACTTGATATTTTAACACAATACATGTTATTTACTGATTAAAATAGGGGTTATAATCAGATTAGTGCAGTTTTTGTGCAAGTCACATAAATCAAGCGATTTCACGTATTTTACAACTCCTAATGCACCAAGTACAACATGCAAGGCTAGTAAACATTATGACAAAGTTATATACCATTAAACACTTTAAAATAATCATACTTTAGTGTTTATAATCCGCTCAAAATTATTTTTATCAAATCATGTCTAAATCATCATTTCATGGCCACAAATCATCATGCATGTTTAAGTAAATGCATCTAATACATCCATATAGCATCATCATCATTTTTCATGAACTAAAATATATATTCAACAAATATTTAAATCATGTTCAAATATTTAAGAACATTATAATCTACACATGGTTAATCCTCATCATTTACCATGAATACAAGAAGCATGTTCTCACATATTTATGAATTAACAACAAAACTTCAATTGCATGCATACATATACATACATATACGACATATATACACATATGATTCCAAAAACTTTACTTTATCATGTTCATCTTTTAATCATATGAACTTTTATAAAAATCCTTTTAGTCATACATCTTATTCATCTTTCAAGAATCATATTTATCATAAATCAACTAAAAATCAAAACACAAGCAATTGATCACATACATACATACTCACGGCTCACCCACACTCACACATATTTCCATTTTCATTTTATTTTAAAACCATTTTCTTATTTAAAATCCAAGTATGTGAAAAATCTAAGCTTTTGAGAAATAAATTCCACAATAATTATCATCAAGAACTTAAAATAGGAAATTTCAAGTGGGTTTATACCTTTTTATATACAAAATAGATTTTTGATGATGATCCTTGTAAGTAGATGCATTCACCTCTTGAATACACCTTATAGTGGACTTCAAATATTCAAACAACTTGGAAAGAAAATGGGATTTTGCACTTTAATCTTCACTAATTAATCAAAATTTGAAAGTGGAAGTGGTGGTGAGGGTATCTCGGCTGAACAAAAGAAAGAAATAAAGAAAAGAATGATTTTGTAGATTCTTTTCCTTACACATGTCCCTCATGCATGAAATCTAAATGGTTAGTAGTGTTTGGTCTTGACACTTGTCCCATTGCTACAAAAGAGGCAAAGATGGTGGCTCTCTTGGCCGCCACATACACCACACACACATATTACATGCACACTTACATATACATATAATATATATAGTTAAAAACATGTATTTTATTGGATACCGGATATTTTCTCTAGCGTTTTAATCCCGTTTTAGTGTGTTTTAAATTATTTTTAATGTTGTATAAAAATAAACCCACCAAAATATTACTGAACAATATTTTGTTTGCCTGGACTGGTTACGTTGTCGGTATTTGGCAGTATGCGCGCTGTGCTGCGCGTTACGCGCTTGAAATCGCAAAAATAGGGATTTAAGCGTTTTTATTTATTTTTATCATTCTATAGTGATAAACTTATCAAATTATTACTAAAATGATTATCAGTTGCCTTGACAGGCTGTGTTGACAGTATTTTGTCGGTATACGCGCTACATCGCGCGGTATGCGCTTAAACTCGAAAAATAGAGTTTCTTAGCGTTTTAATTATTTTTCCTCACGAATATGATTAAAATTATTATTCTAATCATAACAGACTATTTTTAGGATTTTAACACCGATCGGGTGGTCACCGACGTTCGTTTCGTATTTTAACCGTTACGCGATAAGCGTTAATTTTATCGTTGCCAACATAATTTTTACCAAAGTTTAAATTTACCAACTCATTAAATTCCACACATAAACATCATAACCAGTCAAATACAGCCTTTTACCTATTCATAACATGTGTTACAATTGTACGGTACGGCCTGAAAAGCTGGGTGTCACAGTCTCCCCCTGTTTAGGAAATTTCGTCCCCGAAATTTTTACTCTACAGATTTTGTTTTCGGACTAGGTGGAAACAGTAAAAACAAGCTTGATGAATATGGTCTTGTAGTTTCTGCGAGAAACTTTGATTCTTACTAAGAATCTTCGTAGACCTATATTACACACACCCTCAATTCATAATCTCACGTGTCAACGCTCTCCACCCTTTCCAAGGTTCGACATTAACAAGCACTTAATCAAGAAAATTAAGTCAAAATTCCACCGTTTCGGGTTTAACATATGTATATTTACACATACATTACCGTGTACCTGGGGTAGTCTTTTACACACGATTGATCCAACTCGAGATGGGCTGTCGAAAGTATCAAATCTCATAAACTCGTTTTCTTTCCTTCTTGCATTCATTTTAGGTATCTACGGGTTACATCACTAATAAATCACATATACTACTAGAATGCTATAATCGTCTCTCCAGTTAATAGCATAACTCTTCTAGCTATACGTACTACTCCTACGATGCTTCGATAAACTTCCGTTTATCTTCCAAATTTCTATAAAGAATAAATTCAGTGTATCATCCATTATACACTTTCTCAAATGAACCCAAACAATACATCATGTACACTACTCCATCCTTATGGTAGCTTGAGCCTATAAGCGACTGATCCAACTCAAGATGGGCTCTTGAAAGGATCTAATCATTGTGGCTCAGCTCTTCTTTTCTCTGCTAAACCTAATAGCATCTCTGCAATATAACTTCTTTAATAGAACCAATTCTTCAATCTGGAATCGCAATAGTTCCTTCGATTGTCCATGTAATCCTTCTGTTGATCAATTGGCGACTTTTAACCTTCCCTCGATCCAGGAAAATCCTGTCGCTGGTTTCCTAGATAAACTAAGGTCTGGTTAATTGTCCTTTGTCATGTTAGCTCAACAAAATGGTGATCAACACTTCCATCCATGCAAGGCTTCAAACGTAGCAACCTGAATACTAGCGTGTTAATTATTGTAGTAAGATAACTATGCCAAGGGCATGTGAGTATCTTAACTTCCTTCGGAGTCCATCATACACGCTCCCAACTTTTCTTTCAAGGGTCCGAAAAGCTTCCCACTATCTTGCTGTCCAATCAATTTCCCTTTCCTTTTTGGGGTTATTAGTGTCGAAGGCTGCACTAATTTAGAGAAATTCTTAATAAATCTCCGGTAGCACCTAGCTAGTCATATGGATCATCATACTCCCGACGGGGTCTTTGGCGCTTCTCATCAATTGATCGCTCTAATCTTAGACTGATCTACATGCATGCCTTCCTTAATCCTCAACAACTCCATAGTCAACTTCAAATGCTACTCATGATTCTCCTTGGCTCGCGTGTAAGCAAGTATGTCGTCGACGCATATTATCACGAACTTATCCGATTAGGGTTTCCATACCCTGTTCATGAGATCCATGAATATATAAATGGCGCATTAATTTAGTCAAAAGGCATGACTAATAACTCGCAATAGCCATATTGTGTTCGAAAAACAGTCCTCGGAGTATCTTCGTCAGCAACCTTCAACTGATGATATCCTGATTGTAGGTCAGTCCTCGTGTAGCAATCTGGATCCTTATAGCTTGATCGAACAAATCGTCAGTCCTCGTTAAAGGGTACCGATTCTTGATAGTCAACTTGTTCGGCTCTCTAACATCAACACACACTCTGAAGGATCCATCCTTCTTCCTTACGATGAAACAGATGCACCTCAAAGAGAAAAGCTTGATAGAATGAAACCCTTGTCTAGTAGCTCTTGAAGCTGATTTGACATTTCCTTCATTTCTAACGGTGCTTAATCTATAAGGAGATTTTGCAAATGGGTGCAGCACCGGGTACCAGATCGATTCGGAATTCGATCTGTCTCGTAGGGGGCAATCCAGATAAGTCTTTTTAGGAAAACTTCTGGATAATCACGAAAAATAGGAATCTTTTCGATATGCCTACATTCGGCTTTCATATCCCCCACGTTAACTAAGAACGCAGGATAGCCCTTTTTGCAACCACCTGAGCATCCTCAAAACACTGACGACTCTCAACCATCAACACTCGACACTCGATCGGTCTTTGTGAACAACTTCCGCCTCTCCACTATCATCTGGACGAGGTATCCTAGCTAGCTTTTTCAAGCGATAGTCCTCGCTTCGCTCTTGGATAATCAATCCATTCTCACATCCGCGTCAAGGCTCCCCAGCTCCACAATTGCTAGTTCTATCGGGCACTTTATACTCAGCTTACCGGTAACAACAGCAAGATCGTCTCGTGCCCTCCCAGCACTCGCCTCAACGGCTTTGCCCTTAGCATCATGTCCTTTCTGTTTTGGGCAGTCTCTTTTGTAGTGTCCTTGCTCACCACACATGTAGCATCCCTCAAGTGTACCTCCCTCCGATTTACTCTTAGCATAGCACTCGCGAGTCATATGTCTAGTCCGACCACATCTGGCACACTTTCTCCGCTCATCCTCGTGAGTCTTCTTCTCAAAACTACTCCGGCCGTCCCTGGCATCATCCTTTCTAGAACGGATAGAACTCGCTACATATGCCTTCCTCGAACTCTCAGACTTTCGCTTTCACGAATCCCCAGATCTAGGCTCGGAATGCGGAATTATTTGAATGGTCGATCCGCTGTGACGGCCTGACATCATGCATACCGTTGCCACATCATTGCATAGGGCACCAGTAAATGATCTTGGGTTACAACCCTGGATTGTTTTATGTGTACATCTATGTACTGTTCACAAAGTTAATGAAAAATCAGAATTACGCTCCGATTATATCATAACACATGAACTATTAAAAATTTCCGATCATTATATCACCTAAAGGGTTTCCGATTCTGTGTCCCACCAAAACCATGCCCATGAGCATCACGTCCACGTTCCTGGCCATTATTTTGGTTAGCATCGCACTGTTCCATGGCAGTATCAACGTGTTGGGCTATGAGTTGTGCCAACTCTTTTTGGGGTAATAGGTTGTAACACCCCAACCCGGAAGGGCTAACGTGTCACAATAACAGTATCATAAACAAAAGTCATAATTCCATGAAGCGGTTGCTGAGGGGGCAAGCACTCCCGGTCAGAGAGGTTTTGATGGATAGTTTTCTCACATGGAACATAAGGGGTTTGAACCAACCCCTGAAACAAAATGAGGTTCGTCTTATGCTTTCGGAAAATAAAGTGTCTGTTTGTGCTACCTTAGAATCGCATGTGGATGTTGCTAATCTAAATAGAGTTTGTAAAAAGGTGTTTAGAAATTGGAGTTGGACATCTAATGGGGGCCTTTGTGATCGGGGTACTAGAGTTATCCTTGGGTGGAATAGTGATATTGTGGATGTCATGATTTTGTCACAGTCAGATCAAGTCATTCATGCTCAATTGTGGTCAAAAGCGGATAATACTAGTGTTTTCGGCTCTTTTGTTTATGCAAAGAATAAATATCAAGACCGAAGGGTTCTTTGGGAAAACTTATGTGCGCATGCGATATTGTGTAGGGATAAGCCTTGGTTTGTCATGGGTGATTTCAATTCGGCTCTTCATATGGATGATTCGCTGTTTGGTACATCAACTCAAACTATAGGTATGCGAGAGTTTTATGATTGTGTCAAAAACTCAGAACTGCTTGATGTTAAGGGGCATGGTATGCAATATACTTGGAACCAGAAGCCGAAGGAGGGGATTGGCTTACTTCGTAAGATTGATAGGGTTATGTGTAACGTTAAGGGTATTGATATGTTTCCAGAAGCTTATGTTATGTATCATCCGTATCGTGTCTCTGATCACACCCCTTGTATTCTAAAGCTGACCAAGGAGATGAAAGTGTCTAAGCCGAAGCCTTTCAAATTCGCGAATTTCCTTACTTCGAAACCTGATTTCAGAATTTGTGTAGAGCGTGAGTGGGTGAAGACGGTTGATGGGATATCTATGTTCTCGGTTATCACTAAGCTGAAAAACTTAAAGCCAGGTCTTAGGAAAATCCTGAATCAGCAAGGGAATTTGCATTTAAAGGTGAGTGAGCTGCGAAAAAAGCTTGATGAGATTCAAAGAATGTTAGACAAGAACCCTCTTGATGTGGTGCTTCGTAATAACGAGTCTGAATGCCTAAAGGAGTTCCAAATTGCGGCGTATGATGAGGAGTGTTTTTTGAAACAAAAATCTAAGGTTGAGTGGCTTTGTGCTGGGGATTCGAATACGGCATTTTTTCATAATAGCCTGAAATGCAAAAACGCTAGGAACAAAATTCATTGCATTCGTGATTTGGATGGAATCCGATATGAAGGAGATGAAGTTACGGACGCGTTAGTTAATCATTACGCTGGTTTTTTAGGCACAGAGGATCAAGTGTCTACTCTGGACTTGACGGACATATGTCTTAATACTCTTAGTCCGGAAGTGGCAAGTAATATGGTCAGACAAGTTACTCCTGAAGAAATTAAAAATGCTATGTTCAGCATTGGTGAGAACAAAGCTCCTGGTCCGGATGGATACACGTCTGCATTCTTCAAGCATGCATGGGATATTGTGGGAACCGAGGTTACTAAAGCGATTCTGGATTTTTTTGATAATGGCAAAATTCTGAAACAATTAAATCACACAATTTTGGCTCTGATTCCCAAAGTTGAGACCCCGGATTCGGTCCTGGACTACCGTCCAATCTCTTGTTGCAATGTTCTCTACAAGTGTATCAGTAAAATTATAACGGAGAGATTAAAGGGGTGTTTGGAGATCCTGGTAAGCATTAATCAGTCTGCGTTTGTGCCTGGTAGGAGGATTTCCGATAATATCCTCTTAACGCAAGAACTGATGCATAATTATCATTTGAATAAAGGCCCACCAAGATGTGCTTTCAAAATTGACATTCAAAAGGCGTATGACACTGTTAATTGGTCGTTTCTGGAAAAGATTCTTTATCAATTTGGATTGCATAGAAAGATGGTGAAGTGGATTATGGCGTGTGTTACCATGGCTACCTATTCTTTGAGTATCAACGGTAATCTTCATGGTTTTTTTAAGGGGAGAAGGGGGCTTCGTCAAGGCGATCCGATGTCTCCGTATTTGTTCACTCTTGTTATGGAGGTTCTCACCTTACTTCTACAACATAATGCTCGATCAAGCACGTCTTTTAAGTATCACGCACATTGTGTGAAGCAGAAAATAATTAATGTCTCGTTCGCTGATGACTTATTCATATTTGTTCATGGGAGTGTTTCTTCAGTAAACAAGATAAAGGATGGTTAGAATTGTTCACTAATGTTTCAGGACTGGTTCCGAGCCCTGCAAAGAGTACGGTCTTTTTCTGTAATGTTAGTCAGCAGGTGAGGCAGCATATTCTCAACATTATGCCGTTTCAGGAAGGCATCTTGCCTGTTCGGTATCTTGGTGTGCCGCTGATTACTACGAAGTTAGCAGCAAAAGATTGTAAATTGTTGGTGGATAGAATGGAGAAGAAAATCGATAACTGGATATCAAAGACACTATCTTTTGCAGGTAGGTTGCAGCTCATAAACTCTGTTCTTTCAGCCATGCATATCTATTGGGCTTCGGTGTTCATTATTCCGGCCCGTGTGATCAATGAGTTAGAAAAGCGTATGCGGCGTTATCTTTGGAATGCGGGTAATAATGGGAGAGTTAAAGCGAAGGTGGCGTGGAACGATATATGCCTGCCAAAAGCGGAGGGTGGATTGGGTATTAGGCGAATTGCGGATGTCAATAGGGCCCTAATCGCTAAGCATATTTGGAGTATTCTCTCGAAACGAAAATCTCTTTGGGTGCAGTGGATTTATTCTCATAAACTGAAGAATCAGAATTTTTGGGAAGTCCAGTGTAAAGGTAGTATGACGTGGGGTTGGAGGAAGATTTTATCCATTCGGAATGCTGTTCGGCCGTTTTTTTGGAGCATTATTCGGAGTGGTATGCAAACGAATGCGTGGAGTGATAATTGGTGTCATTTGAGTCCTCTAAGGTCTTTTATAACGCCAAGGCATATTGCGAACGCGGGTTTTAATCTTCAATCTACGGTGGCCGATTTACTTAATGAAAATGGGCAATGGAAATGGCCCCAAGCATGGTACGATATTTATCCGGTCCTGATTGGGTTAACTGTTAACCAACAGAACTCCCAGTTAGCGGATCGGTTGGTTTGGAAGGATTTGGAGGGACATGATCAGAATTTTAGCTCCTTGGAAGTGTGGCAAACATTACGGACGCGTGACACTCCAGTTAAGTGGGCTAGCATGATTTGGTTTAGTCAATGTATCCCGAGACACTCCTTTCATTTATGGTTGGTGATAAAAAACAAGCTTAAGACACAAGATCGGTTGGCTGTTTGGGAAGCGGGCAGTGAAACTAACCGAAGACTTATGTGTTGCCCCCTTTGTAAGCATGGAACGGATTCTAGAGACCACTTATTTTTCGCATGTAGTTTTGCTTCACAGGTCTGGTCAAACATAAAGATGCTGGTAGAATTGGATAACGTTAACGACTCCTGGAACTCTATTTCAGATTGGATGGAAGACAACTCGGAATCCACGAGTCTGAAACACATCATGTGTAAACTAGTCATAGCTGCGTCAGCTTACTACATATGGCAAGAGCGGAATAATCGGTTATTCACGTCTACGGAGTGTACGGCTAAACAGGTGACCGAAAAAATCAAGAGTATGGTCCGACTTCGACTTATGGGTTTTGACTATAGGGGTCATGTTGATTATCGGAGGACTATTTCAAAGTGGCAGATTCTATGTAGGGCATCGGACGAAGACCCAGGCTAAGGAAGATGCTTTAGTTTTTTGTAGCAATTGTTTGCTTTGGCAGTATTTGGGCTTTGTGTTTTGTTGTTTGAACGTATGATTCTGGTCTTGTTTTCTTGTTGTCCTAGTCTTGGTATGCCAAGTCTAGTTGCGTGTGCTATGTCAGGCACATGCTTTGTTCTTATTGGTTGGTTATTTATAAAATTTACCGGGGTAACCCTTTACCCAAAAAAAAATTTGATAAGGATACAACGACAACTAAACTTAAGGTTAATATACAAGCGGAGACATTCGACTTAATTAACAAACATCTTCAGATTTATTCCTAGGCTTTATTCTTCTCTCTTTTCCCTGCCCAAAGTAACATGCGGACCTCTATATACAAAAAGTTTACGGAATGAGCCAAATGCTTAGTACGGAATAATAGGCTCAAATAACAAATAACGCTTTATATGAAATGTTATCCGGATGGAACTTTATGCGAAAATGATACGATGCAAGAACATAATTTCATAATCATATCTTACGGATGTACCCATGAGCAAACTTAAAACGTGACAATACACAGGTAGCTACTCCTGCATAATTATCACATGAGATGGCGAGTTGGCATACCCGTTATCCACCTCCTTATACTTAAATCCTAGGATCGATCCATACGCCTCCTAATAGCTTATATGTACCACACTTGTACTTAAGAGACGCCGTGAACTGATCTCTCCGTCACGGGAGGAGCACATGATGTCGATGCCGCAACAACATGCTCGTGGGACACTCCACGAGAAGCGATACTCAGGGTATCAGAGTACAAATGGTCTTATTCTTATAACTTATCAAAAATATTTTCATAACGAGACGTAACATATATTGGAACATGCGATAATGAGTACAACTAACAGAATACTATCGCATGACATGAAAGCTAAATCCAAAGTTTAGAATAGGAATTCAACGGACTGTCAAACGAATCGATAATCAAAGACGTGAAGAGTGTACGAATTTAATGGTTTTATAACAATTTGAATATGAAGCAATAAGGAGTGGGGTAAGGATTCGTACCTTAAAAATTCCAAAGTGATGCTACCTTGTGATAATATTTCAGATTTATACGGGCAGAGTTTAGACTACTGATTAGTCTTTTAACCTAATTTAAATAACATGCACACAGACTAGGTTAGTAACTTAATACAGCTTTTACGATAACTCACGAGATCAAACCCTCACAACAAATGACAAAGTGCGATACTTAAACATCCAGCGGATTCACAACGAATGACAGAGTATAGTCCGATTTCGAACAGCACTCAAACATTCAAGTCGAAATCACGATGAATGACAAAGTATAAACCCAATTTGAGCAGCACTTAAACATCTATCGGATAGTTTTAATCGATCGGACATTGAATCGTATCAGCGATTGAGTTAATACCTTGTTCTGCAGCACCCCGCTATACTAATTAGTGATTTCGTGTGTGTTAATTGTGGTAAACAGACGATAACTCGAAGAATTTTACGAATTCTTTCGTCGTTTCAGCGCCCAGAAGCAAGTGCCAACATCTGCTATTTATAGTCGAATTTTGCCCCCCCTTACGGACCGTAACAATTAACCCTTACGGTCCGTAAGGGTTACCTATTGATCATAGGGTTGCCACGCGTGGGACTAGCCTAGTTGAGTCGACATTTTCTTAAAATTCTATTCTGACAACGAGATAAGTGGATAATCGTCCACAGAAAATACCCCCCCTGAGTTTTAGGGGCCCTGATCCTGATTCTGAAAATTCTGAAAATTTTAGGGTTTGTGCAGAATCACTTGGGTGTCTTAATTAGGGTTTCCTATTGGTTAATTTATAAATACTAATAATAGTTTTGGTTGATATACCAAAAGATGGATTATAAGATAAATGTTTAGTTTATTATAAATTATTATTCTTTTATTTCTAAAATAATGATTTTAAATTTATGGTTATTACAACTATTACCCCCTTAAAAGAAATTTCGTCCTCGAAATTTTCAATTATAACATATCGCATAAGTAACAGAAATGGAACTTTTATAGCAGAGTTACTATTGGTACTGACATCTCCTACTTAAATATGCTTAATCATAACTAAGATATATTCACATAAGGCAAGCATGAATAACCGTAAACAGAAGCAATTGAACATATATCAAAGAGCAAGATTTACCGTTACTTTGTCTAAAATTCTATTGTTAGAATAGATTAGGGTATAGAGAGCGAATAGATTCTTCAGATTCCCATGTGGCTTCGCGTTCAGAGTGATTTTTCCAGAGGATTTTAACAAACGGAATTAGTTTCCTACGCAAAACCCTTTCTTGTCGATCTAAGATGGCTTCTGGTTCCTCTTCGTAGGACAAATCTTCGTGAATTGTAAGTAACGGATAACTAATGACATGGAGTGGATGATAATTATATCCTCTTAACGAGGAGACATGAAAAACGTTATGAACGTGAGAGAGTTGAGGCGGTAGAGCTAGTCGATATGATACTTCTCCAATTCTTTCAAGGATTTCAAACGGACCTATGAAACGAGGACTAAGCTTACCTTTAATTCCAAATCTACGAACGCCACGCCAAGGTGATACTTTTATGAAAACATGGTCGCCAATTTTAAATTCGAGTGGTCGTCTATCTTGATCTGCATAGCTCTTTTGTCTGCTCTGAGCTTCTTTTAGTTTTTCTCTTGCCATAGTGACTTTTTCATTTGTAATCTGAACTAATTCTGGTCCTTCAATAAGCTTTTCTCTAACTTCATCCCAGCATATCGGTGTGCGACATTTCCGACCGTATAAAAGCTCAAAAGGTGCCTTGCCAATACTTGCTTGCAAACTATTGTTGTAAGCGAACTCAACAAGACATAAATATTCATCCCAGTTTCCAGACCATTCAAGTACACATGCTCGGAGCATGTCTTCCAAGGTCTGAATCGTGCGTTCCGACTGCCCATCTGTTTGTGGATGGAAAGCCGTACTAAACTTCAGTCGTGTACCCCAAGCTGCCTGAAAACCTTTCCAAAATCGTGAGGTGAAACGTGGGTCTCTATCGGAAACAATGGAAGATGGTGTGCCATGGAGTCGAATAATTTCTTGAAGAAATATTTCGGATAACTTATTAACCGAAAATCCTTGCTGAATCGGTAGAAAATGTGCTGACTTCGACAATCTATCGACAACAACCCATACAACATCATTCTTCTTGAATGTCTTAGGCAAACCAGTAACAAAATCCATTGTGATCTCATCCCATTTTCATATGGGAATATCCAATGGCTGCAACAGACCGCTTGCTCGTTTGTGTTCAATTTTCACTTGTTGGCAAGTGAGACATTTACTTACGTATCGAGCAACGTCTTCCTTCATGCCATTCCACCAGAAGTTCTGTCTTAAGTCTCTATACATCTTGGTAGATCCTGGGTGAATTGAAAATGGTGAGCTGTGAGCTTCGGCTAACAATGACTCACGAAGGGTGGAGTCATTGGGTACACAAAGTCTTTTGCCGCACCAAATCACCCCATGATGGTCTATACGAAATTCAGATTGCTTACCCACCTCAAGATTTTGCACAATTGCCCAAAGTTCTCCATCTTGCTTTTGTGCATCTTTGATTTGGGATATGAGGTCGGGTTCAATCTGCATTCTAGCTAGATATCCATCAGATTTACTAACCTGAAGCCAAATGTTCATCCTTTCGAGATCCCTCATAATACGAGGCTGAATTTGTAAGCAATATATAGTCCATGAATTCTTTCGGCTCAACGCGTCAGCTACAACATTGGCTTTACCTGGATGGTATTGAATATTAACGTCGTAATCTTTTAAAAGTTCTAACCACCTTCTTTGCCTCATATTTAGCTCCTTCTGCGTAAATATGTACTTGAGGCTCTTGTGGTCGGTAAAGATGTCACAACTCTCACCATACAGATAGTGTCGCCAAATCTTAAGTGCAAATACGACTGCGGCTAGTTCTAAATCATGTGTATGGTAGTTAACTTCATAAGGCTTCAACTGACGGGAGGCATAAGCGATAACCTTCCCATGTTGCATTAGCACACAACCTAATCCTTTCTTTGAGGCATCACTATAGACTTGGTAACCTCCTGATCCAGAAGGGAGAGCGAGTATCGGAGAGGATACGAGTCGTTTCTTCAATTCTTCAAAACTTTTCTCTTGTTCCTCATTCCATGAGTACTTCACCCCTTTCCTTAGGAGTTTTGTGAGTGGTAATGCAATTACTGAGAATCTTTCAACAAATCTTCGGTAATAGCCAGCAAGACCCAAGAAACTTCGTATTTCGGTAACAGAAGTGGGTCTTGGCCATTTTGTAATAGCTTCAACCTTTGTTGGGTCTACCATAATTCCTTCTGCTGATATGACATGACCTAGAAATGCCACTTGGCTAAGCCAAAAGTCACATTTGGAAAACTTAGCGTACAACTTCTCATGCCGCAAGGTTCCAAGTACTGCATGTAGATGTGCTTCATGCTCTTCGTGACTCTTAGAATATACTAGAATGTCATCGATAAAGACAATAACGAATTTGTCTAGGAATTTGTGAAATACGCGATTCATCAAATCCATGAAGACTGCGGGTGCATTAGTTAGCCCAAAGGGCATAACCAAAAATTCGTAATGACCATATCGAGTACAAAAGGCGGTCTTGGAAACATCATCATTCTTGATCTTTAGCTGATGGTACCCGGACCTCAGGTCGATTTTTGAGAAGAACTGAGCCCCCTGAAGTTGATCAAAGAGATCATCAATGCGAGGCAGAGGATACTGATTACGAATAGTAATCTTGTTCAGCTCTCGGTAGTCAATACATAAACGCATACTACCGTCTTTCTTTTTCACAAATAAGACCGGAGCACCCCAAGGTGAAACACTGGGTCTTATGAATCCCAGATCTAACAATTCTTGCAATTGTTCCTTCAACTCCTTCAGTTCCATCGGGGCCATACGGTACGGAGCTTTAGAAATTGGTTCGGCACCAGGGATCAAGTCGATGGTGAATTCTACCTGACGGTCGGGTGGTAATCCCGGGAGTTCATCCGGAAATACATCAGGATATTCAAGAACAACTGAGTGGTTATCGATACTCTTAACACTAGCAGAAGTATCCTTAATCGATGCTAGAAATCCAGCACAACCGTTTGATATGAATTTTCGAGCTTTGCGCGCAGAAATAATTTTAAGAGATTTATGAGCTTGAGTTCCCTGATATATAATATCAGGATGATGAAGATCACCGAAAATAACATGGCGGAAATGACAATCTATAGTTACGCGATGTCGAGACAACCAATCTATTCCTAGAATAACATCAAAGTCACACATATGTATTGGAAATAGGTCTGCCTTACACACAATAGATTCAATACGGATCGGACAATCTTTATATACGTAAGTGATTACGGATGAATTTTCCATGGGAGTGGAAATGGTTAAAGTATGATTTAAGAGAGTTGGTCTTATCGGAAGGTACTTAGTAAACGAGAGGGATACTAAAGAATGGGTCGCTCCTGTATCGAATAACACATAGATACTACGGTCACCAAGCTGAAGGGTTCCAGATACAGTACCTGGGACATTAGCAGCGTCAGTAGCAGAAAGTGCGAAAACTCTTCCTCCAACATTGGGTTGGTTATTCTTCTTAATGTCTTTCTTTGTACACTCCTTGATCATGTGTCCAGTTTGGCCACATCTAAAGCATGCTCCTGTACTTCGGTGACATACGCCCTGATGTCTCTTACCACAAGTATTACATAGAGGATATGTAATCTGATTCGAGTTTACATGTTGATTCAGTGGTTGAGCTCTAATAGGTTCTGCATATAACTGAATCTGGTTCTGAGCAGGCCTCGGGTTTTGTGGTCTAGGCTGCCATGGACGTGCCTGATTTCCAGTGTGACGACCCGTAATCTTTAGGTGTCCTCATTTCCGAATCACTTTCTGTTACGATTGGGTTGCATTGTAGCTAGGTATGCTCGCGCGTTTATTTGTTTAACTCGGTTAAGTTTAGTGTTAGGGTTTTAATTAAACGACTGTTAACCTGGACCGCATCTTCACGCGTACACCTTGAAATATTGTTAATTTGGACTTTGCATTGGGCCGGTTAGATGTGAGTCCATATACACACACCTGAAGCCTATCTATTTGCGTTTGGGCCTGGTTGAGCCCAAGAGGGTTACTTATTTGGGGCCGGTTGGTATTTCAGCATGTCTACATGCTTTGTAGCGTAACACATTAACATCAATATATCACAACCCTAAGCTACCCTAAAACACGATCGCAGTGGGCAGACCCCCCCTCGTAATCTTCTCTTCTCTTGAAGTGCGACGACAGTAGATACCCCCCCCCCCCATCTCGAGACACCATCCTTTGTGATCGACTAACTGGTTAGTAAAACCATAATTGTGTTAAATTATTATTTGATGATATTGTGTTATATACATGTGCGATGTTTGACAACTTTTGTATCATAGTTTAGATTAGGAAATTGTTATGTGGATAGTATGCATGAATGATGTAATCAGACGGGTAGGATTACAAATATGTTGATTG
Organism: Helianthus tuberosus; assembly: GCA_030545235.1. Lineage (NCBI taxonomy): Eukaryota > Viridiplantae > Streptophyta > Magnoliopsida > Asterales > Asteraceae > Helianthus > Helianthus tuberosus. The sequence goes on along the minus strand of CM060393.1, from coordinate 130,800,969 downwards.
TATGATCACGAATAGTAATTAAGCATTGAAACAAAACTTGTTTTAATCTGATTATTTATAAGCATGTATATTAATTCTTGCAAGGATAATGGTTAATCATTAGATGATGGTTAGGGTTGTGTGAGTAATCTGATCATGTGCACTATAATATGGAATTGATGTTGGGACTTGATCTATACATTAAATTAAGGATTTCAAGACTTTTGAATGAGTTGTCAGATCCACTAAATTGGGTAGGTCCAATGAGCATTTAAAATGCATATAGTTGCCCAAGTCTACATGAGATTGTATGATGAGCATGTGAAGTGTAATAATTGATATTTGCATGTGAATGATGTGAAGTGACTAATATGTATCTATGCCTAGTTGTACCGATTCATGATCCTTATTACTGATTATGTGTATGTTATGGATATATTAGTTGTTTGCATGATGATTGCAAATAATGATTGTGATTTGAAGTTGCACATGATCTTAGCTTAACATTAGTCAAACTCATCATAAATCTAAGTGGTCCAATAACATCTTGGGGTGGGTTGTAGTTGTCGGCCATGGTATTAATGTTGCAGGTGATTTTCTGTGATTATGTGAGTTGGTATTGACCTAGGATTGAGAATTTATATTATTAAAAGATTGATGATGGATCACGGATCTGCTGTTGTTGAATGAATACCATATGATTTCTGCATGATGATGATTGTATGACCTTCGTATGATGTTGACGGCTGCTAGCAATGATTAGGGTTTCTGCGTAACTGATGTTTGACGTAACTGATTTGTTTGGCGAAACAGAACTCTCGACGAAATAGAATTGTGTTTCGCCAAGGGTTATCAACGAAAAAGAATTTTGTTTCGCCAAAGGGTGATTGACGAAACAGAGTATGTTTCGTCAACCTGTGTTTCGCCGACTTGAATACTTTGCACAGTAACTCGACTTAACTCTGTTAGAAGTTAACTGGATTGATTAACTGCTGTTACGTGATGTGCATGACTTGTATGATATGGAATACATGTTCAGTACTTCTGTGATTATATCTATACGTGAACAACTTGAATATAAACTGATTATGTACACGTGCGTACTTTAGGACGTGATTGATTTACCTTGAGCACATAGCTTAGCATACCGAGCAAACCAAGGTGAGTTCACTGCACTTTTCTAAGCATGCGTCCCGGTGGTTTGGGACATCTGGTAAACGTTTCTAAAGGGAATACTGGGTAAACTGTTATTTGGGATGTTGGTTATTGAACACAGAATCGATCATCTACCGTGTTGCCTGTAAGGCAATGGGGTAACTAGTTGATAGCGCTATTAGGTTTGACACCCTCACACCGGGCCGTAAGGACGGGCATGATCTAGTTACCTGGACATCATTACCAATGCTTGGTTAGGGGCATTGGGGTTGGGCACACTCCCAGGTTATATTGGGCACACTCCCATGGTATATATTGGACACACTTCCAGTATATAAGACTCTCCTACGTTAATAACAATCCCAAAACGAAACGATGAGTTGACTTAACAAATATCTGGTAACTACACACGTTAACAAAACCTTGAACTCACCAGCGTCGTCTGACACACTTGTCTGCATGCTTGCAGGTCGCTAGAATTCGTGACGTGGACTTGCTATCTGGGAGTGCTGGAGTGGTCATGGATCGAGGCTCTTGGATTAACTTATAAGTGAAACGTTAGTTTTGAACATTTACTATGAAACAATTGTTAAACGATTTACTATATGCTTCCGCTACACAACTCTTTGGGAGTAACCCTATGTTTGATATTTTCTATTGGTAATTCATGACATGTTTCATTTAAATATTTATCATTGGTTCAATGTGATTGGTGGCTCGAACTCTGATGAGTAACACGCCTCGCGGAGTTCCCGCATGTGGTATTTTGGGGGTGTTACAGTTTGGTATCAGAGCCACTGGTTATAGTGAACTTGGTTTTAAAACGTTTTTATAAAACCAGACTATAACCGAACAAGTTCTGAATACGACCATGACACTCAGCTCCAGGTTGCAAGGTTCGTCTCTCGTTTACTCGTTGTACTGCATAACTAGTGAGCACTTACATATGATATTGCATGTGATTGCACATTTAGCACAACAGTATGGATTTATGAGTTACTTGCATGTGTTGAGTGGTTGATAGTGTGGTGTTACCCTAGACATTCGTGACTCATGTTTTGAGATGCTCTTTGTTTGTTTGCTATTTGAGCTTGAGGAACCATTTGACATGAGTTAGGAGGAACTGAGATGAGCATGCAAATCGCACTATTATTGTGGGTGCACACATAATAATAATGTGGGGTGCATGTGAGTCCCAGTGAGGCTTAACGAGTGTGAGAGGGGTTCCACTCTGTTAATTGATGTTATGTTAGAACTCAGCAGTCTATAGGTGTTATAGCAGTGATTGTCTCCTACTCGAACATGATCTTTTCACCCCTTTCTGAATCCTTGCGAATCTCGATGCGATCGAGTATCACCTGATCACACATCTGAACTCCTAGCGAACTGTGTAGAATGTTAGGTGCTAGTACGAACGTCCCTGAGTTGGATGGCTCAGCGTCAAATGATTGGACTATACTTTCCTCACTTATCTTTGTTTGCTGGAACTTAGCGTGTTGACGCCTTAGATCCCGAAGTGCGATCACTTCTGCAACACTCTCGCGACATATCGTGTATCACTCAGTCAACTTGCAAGAACGATGGACAAGAGGGTAAACGTAGTACCTTACCGACTTCAGCATTTGAACGACCCTAGTTATCGGCAACGAACAACAGCGATTTGACTCCTTAACCCCAGCTAGCGACTCATGGGAGTCGACTCTTACGAACCGATCGGGGCAAAATCGATGACGATTGACTGTAGAGCGGACTGTGTAACCGCCCGCACCATGAGTAGTGCCTTAGGACGTGGCACGGAATGTGAAAAGATGGACCTTGTTGGTGAAAGGACGCAGGACACCGTTACAAGCGACAATATTAGAGGCAACAGTCGCGGCAACATCAAGAACTCGTAATTATAGCTTACAGTATGGAAACAAAGTTGACCTCGACAAGGATTGACTGTGTTAAGTCAAAGTGCCAACATCCAAGGGAACAAAAACGGTACTAGGAATTCTCGCAACAAAAACAACAACACTGGAAATGATGCTTACGGAAGGGCATTTAGGATTGGCGTAGGTGACGCCAGGCAAATCGCAGCATGGCAACTTGTATAAGTAGCCTTGATTTGGTCAACCCTGATGCTTCTTGAAACCGAACCTGTGGTGGCAGCAACTGATGGCAAGTCAAATGAAACCTCATATGTTCATTGGGATGCAAACTCGACCTTGGGGAACAGGTGTTCGACATCGACCTTCTTTCTACTACCCCTGATGGTTACAATGCAGTAATTATTGTGGATTGGTTATTCAGAAATCGCGCAGACGTACCTTGTGAGGGGAAAATTTTGTGTGGAGAATCGTTATTTGTTCGAAAGCAACAGAGTGGTGCAAAGGTTAGCGCCACATCAGCTATGAAGGCCCAGAAGTGTCTACGGAGGGATCACCCCGCTACGTTAGCAACCATTACTGATGTTGAGGCTAAGGAAAAGAGGATCGAGGATCCACCAATTGTTCGTGATTCCTCTCAGTGTGCTACCCGAAGAGCTTACAGATTTACTTCCACCACTGTTAGGCAAAATCTCAGTTTGATCTCACGACAAGGGCAGCCCTGATTACTCGTGCTACTTACCGTTTTTTTTTCACCAGGAGGGTTGCAAGGACTATCTACAGGAACGGTTGGACAGGAGTTTTTATTGGACATAGTTTTTGTTCGCTTTGGGAAGCCCCAGCTATATTCGGGAAGATAAAGCCTTTTCGTATGTGTACTGATTATCCAGAACTCAGCAAGGTGACAATCAAGAACTATTTGCCTCGACCATGTATTGACGGAAGACCAAGAGGAGAATGTTCCTGAAACGGCATATCGAACGTAATACGGCCATTGCGACTTTGTACACCATGACCATTGAGTTAATCAATACACCAGCATCTTTATGGACCACATGAATCGATCGTATTTATGGATGACATTCTGGATCATTTCCAAGAGGAAGGAACTTCATGGGCGACAATTTTATCTTATTTTAGGGCCCCTGAGGGAGGAGCCACTCTGCGCGAAGTCTTGTTAAAGGTAACTTCTGGATTCGAGAGATACCTTTTTGGTCATATGATCAACGAAGTGGGAATACACGTGGATCTCGCTAAAGACCCATTTCGTTAGATATTTCTCGGCACCAAAGATCCCTTCGTGGATGCAGCAATTTCTTGGTCACACTAGACTCTATCGCAGATTCACCACAGGATTTTCAAAGATCGCGCAGCTTAAATCTCTTTAGCACAGTAGGGTGTTGTGTTCGTGAAGGACAAAACATGAGTACGTCTTTTCAGCTTTCGAATCCCAACTCTGCAATGGTTACACACCGACGCAACATGAGAAGGTGATGACTTACGTAATGGACCTACAGGAAGAACTGCACGAGTCACGACCAGCGGTGGAAGCCGTAGACTTTGGGTTAAATTGGAGGCATTACTTGGACGGTACCTAATGCACCACTTAGACCGATCACAAGAGCCTCCCGTGTACCCTTGTTTCAAGAAAGCTAAACATGTGATGGCATCGCTGGATGGAACTTTTGAATGAATACGACCGTGAAACCTGGACGTGCACGAGCCTTACAGCTTGCTATTGACTCTAACATACCTGATCAGACTCGCCTTGCTCGAACTGAAGGTAGAGAGTTCTCAAGATTGACCTATGCGGGGCATGGGGAGGCAACCTTTGGCAGGTCGAATGATATTTGCTACTTCATGGAACGAATATGGACCTCACTATACAACAACCTTAGGGAACTGGTGCAGGTGAAGCACACGGGCCTCGACATCATATTTATCTGAGTTTAGATAGGATGAATTAAAACCTGAAGACCATGTATGGATGACCGGGCCTGAAGGCCCACATAGCAACGCATGAGAACGATGTTTGACTTATGGGAAAGTCAAGGTGGGATATTGGCAACCAGAAACGCAAGAAATGGGAACGGACTACCATGGATTTTATCACTAGTCTACTTACAACTTGAAACGGAAACATCATCACCTGGATGATCGTTGATGGACGCACGTTACCAGCACGCTTTCTTGAAATTAAGAAAAGTGACGAGTCTTCACAGTTCTGAATGTTCCTCTGAGAGAGGCGGCTTCTAGGCACGGGGCGCCAACTCCTGTTACCTCTGAATTTGATCTAGGCAGGCAATACACAACACCCTTGGCTCACGTCAGGACCAGAGCATTGCTTATCGCCTTTGGGCAAACGATCAGAGAAAACGAACTCTCCTGTCACCCGAAGACATGCTGCGAGCATGTGTGGGACTGGCTTTGGTGCAAATTGGAAGGACTCTTACCTATGGTTGAGTTCTACTGCGGTAGTTATCGTCTTGGTAACCAGACAGCTTTGTTGAGGCATTACATAAGGCAATAATGCCAAGCTTCTTGATTGACTGGGATGGATGACAACCTAATCACAGGTCTAGGACTTGTACTCGAAACTCTTGGGAAGATTGCTGGGATCGGATAACACTGGAAGTTCATTGTAGGCGGTCGAATCATGTTGAAAACCCGGGGAGGGTGTGGTACGCTTGGGAAGCGTGGCAAGCTTAATTTACGTTACGTTGAGTTATTCAACGGTCTGGAAAAAAAAAATCGGTAGCGTAACCTACAAACTCGAGTTACCCGACGAATCGGGTAACGTACACGATGTCATTTATGTCTCGAACCTAAAGAAGTGTCTGTTCGACGCAACACTTGTGATACCCTTGTTGAGAAACCCACTATCAACACAGTCGAATTTCAATCGTGAGAGTTCGTTGGAGCTCAAGAAATGGACCGGAGTTCACGTGGGAATGCGATCATCGAAGTAAGCTCTAGAATCCACAGTTGTTCAATCGGTTGAGCCAACTCTTGATATCATTGAGGAATTTCGGGACGAAATTCCCTTTCAAGTTGGGGATGATGTGGCACCTAGGGAAAATCTGCAGCAATCTTGACCCATCACCTCACTTCTCTGTGCTAGCTTGTCACATTTCGGGACGAAATTTCTTTCAAGTTGGGGATGATGTGACGACCCGTAATCTTTAGGTGTCCTCATTTCCGAATCACTTTCTGTTACGATTGGGTTGCATTGTAGCTAGGTATGCTCGCGCGTTTATTTGTTTAACTCGGTTAAGTTTAGTGTTAGGGTTTTAATTAAACGACTGTTAACCTGGACCGCATCTTCACGCGTACACCTTGAAATATTGTTAATTTGGACTTTGCATTGGGCCGGTTAGATGTGAGTCCATATACACACACCTGAAGCCTATCTATTTCCGTTTGGGCCTGGTTGAGCCCAAGAGGGTTACTTATTTGGGGCCGGTTGGTATTTCAGCATGTCTACATGCTTTGTAGCGTAACACATTAACATCAATATATCACAACCCTAAGCTACCCTAAAACACGATCGCAGTTGGCAGACCCCCCCTCGTAATCTTCTCTTCTCTTGAAGTGCGACGACAGTAGATACCCCCCCCCCCCCATCTCGAGACACCATCCTTTGTGATCGACTAACTGGTTAGTAAAACCATAATTGTGTTAAATTATTATTTGATGATATTGTGTTATATACATGTGCGATGTTTGACAACTTTTGTATCATAGTTTAGATTAGGAAATTGTTATGTGGATAGTATGCATGAATGATGTAATCAGACGGGTAGGATTACAAATATGTTGATTGTATGATCACGAATAGTAATTAAGCATTGAAACAAAACTTGTTTTAATCTGATTATTTATAAGCATGTAAATTAATTCTTGCAAGGATAATGGTTAATCATTAGATGATGGTTAGGGTTGTGTGAGTAATCTGATCATGTGCACTATAATATGGAATTGATGTTGGGACTTGATCTATACATTAAATTAAGGATTTCAAGACTTTTGAATGAGTTGTCAGATCCACTAAATTGGGTAGGTCCAATGAGCATTTAAAATGCATATAGTTGCCCAAGTCTACATGAGATTGTATGATGAGCATGTGAAGTGTAATAATTGATATTTGCATGTGAATGATGTGAAGTGACTAATATGTATCTATGCCTAGTTGTACCGATTCATGATCCTTATTACTGATTATGTGTATGTTATGGATATATTAGTTGTTTGCATGATGATTGCAAATAATGATTGTGATTTGAAGTTGCACATGATCTTAGCTTAACATTAGTCAAACTCATCATAAATCTAAGTGGTCCAATAACATCTTGGGGTGGGTTGTAGTTGTCGGCCATGGTATTAATGTTGCAGGTGATTTTCTGTGATTATGTGAGTTGGTGTTGACCTAGGATTGAGAATTTATATTATTAAAAGATTGATGATGGATCACGGATCTGCTGTTGTTGAATGAATACCATATGATTTCTGCATGATGATGATTGTATGACCTTCGTATAATGTTGACGGCTGCTAGCAATGATTAGGGTTTCTGCGTAACTGATGTTTGACGTAACTGATTTGTTTGGCAAAACAGAACTCTCGACGAAATAGAATTGTGTTTCGCCAAGGGTTATCAACGAAAAAGAATTTTGTTTCGCCAAAGGGTGATTGACGAAACAGAGTATGTTTCGTCAACCTGTGTTTCGCCGACTTGAATACTTTGCACAGTAACTCGACTTAACTCTGTTAGAAGTTAACTGGATTGATTAACTGCTATTACGTGATGTGCATGACTTGTATGATATGGAATACATGTTCAGTACTTCTGTGATTATATCTATACGTGAACAACTTGAATATAAACTGATTATGTACACGTGCGTACTTTAGGACGTGATTGATTTACCTTGAGCACATAGCTTAGCGTACCGAGCAAACCAAGGTGAGTTCACTGCACTTTTCTAAGCATGCGTCCCGGTGGTTTGGGACATCTGGTAAACGTTTCTAAAGGGAATACTGGGTAAACTGTTATTTGGGATGTTGGTTATTGAACACAGAATCGATCATCTACCGTGTTGCCTGTAAGGCAATGGGGTAACTAGTTGATAGCGCTATTAGGTTTGACACCCTCACACCGGGCCGTAAGGACGGGCGTGATCTAGTTACCTGGACATCATTACCAATGCTTGGTTAGGGGCATTGGGGTTGGGCACACTCCCAGGTTATATTGGGCACACTCCCATGGTATATATTGGACACACTTCCAGTATATAAGACTCTCCTACGTTAATAACAATCCCAAAACGAAACGATGAGTTGACTTAACAAATATCTGGTAACTACACACGTTAACAAAACCTTGAACTCACCAGCGTCGTCTGACACACTTGTCTGCATGCTTGCAGGTCGCTAGAATTCGTGACGTGGACTTGCTATCTGGGAGTGCTGGAGTGGTCATGGATCGAGGCTCTTGGATTAACTTATAAGTGAAACGTTAGTTTTGAACATTTACTATGAAACAATTGTTAAACGATTTACTATATGCTTCCGCTACACAACTCTTTGGGAGTATCCCTATGTTTGATATTTTCTATTGGTAATTCATGACATGTTTTATTTAAATATTTATCATTGGTTCAATGTGATTGGTGGCTCGAACTCTGATGAGTAACACGCCTCGCGGAGTTCCCGCAGGTGGTATTTTGGGGGTGTTACATCCAGAGTTTTGATTTCCTTGTACTTTGCGGTCTTGATGCTGTGGCATAGTGGATGATTGGCCGATTGCCTGCTTAAATTGTCCTTCTCTGTTTCTTTTCTTATTATCCTCAGTTCGAGATAAAAATTCTTTCCTCTCGAACTCAAAAGTTTTGATTGCATCGGCAACTTCGGTGATATCCTTAAATTTCATGTACATGATCGACTTCCGAATTCGATCATTGACTGCCCACTTGCATTTTTCTGCCTGGGCTTCTGCTGATCCTGCAACGTCTCCTACAATACTAGCTAACTTTGAAAATCGAGTAATGAACTCAGAGGCTGGTTCATCACTCCCCTGTCGAATCACTGCATACTCCCTGATATAAGCTTCTTTATCAGCGGTAGAAAAATACTTGTCGTAAAAGATGATACAAAAATCGACCCATGAAAGATTAGCGTCGAAATCATCCCCTCCTTTGACTTGCTTATATCCTTCCCACCAAGTTTGTGCGTCATCTTCGAGTTTGTAGGTAGCCAATCTAACTTTGTATTGCTCCGGAACTCCAAGAACTCCGAAGATCTTTTCAACATGAGCTATCCAGTTTCTTGCTTCGACTGGATTAGTAGCGACTAAAGGATTTCGGCTTTTGTTTTTGGAATTTAGCGATCCATATGTCTATACTATAGGTAGTATGGTTCGTGGTATTCTCACGAATTTCTTCACCAGAGATTGGATTCGTGTTATTACGTTCTGGATGACGAGTTTGTTGAATAACGGCCTTAGCTGTTTGAGCAACAACGTTTGGAAGCAACCCGGCAACAGCCTGGTTGATAGCATTAATTACGTTTGGATCAACTGGAGTCTCATTCGAAGAAGTGTTGTTATGCACATGGTTAGTACGAGTACTCCTACGTAGCGGACGACGAGGAGGCATATCTATACGAATAGACATAGAAGTTAAACCAAATAAGAGACCAAGTTGAATCCTATCATAGATATCTACCCATTCCTCACAGGTTTTAATTACTATCTTCAAGTTTTCTACAGGAAAGAGCCTTTGCTCTGATAACATAGCTGTAACACCCCAACCCGGAAGGGCTGACGTGTCACAATAACAGTATCATAAACAAAAGTCATAATTCCATTTATTAATTTGATAAGGATACAACGACAATTAAACCCTAATGCTCTCTCCTAGCTAGGCGATTCTGGTTCCTCCATGCAATCTTGGATTTTGGTTCATAATCTGGTGTATAACAGTCTGAGATTAGAAATCTGATTATTCAGAATTCTATATCGAACTCGTTAGCATTGGACTCGGATTAATTCTAGGGTTTTTCATATCCAGATCTTCAATCGCCGCCTTATTTCTATGCTTCGATCAGGTTATATAGATTGATTGTTTTATTTGGGTAACTTGATTAAACAAGATTTCTATATGATTGTGGTTGTAGTATGGACTAGGGTTTTACGCTAGATTAGGGTTTTTTCTTTTGTTCTCTTTTTCGGTCTTCTTGGGTTTCTGGTCTTCTGGTTCTCTTTTTCTTGCATGGTTTTTAGCTGGTATTGTTTTTGGAGAGAGGTGATTGTTTCATAATGGATGATCGTAAAAAACCACCCGGTATCTTGCCGGATCTGTTTCGAAAACCTGCATCTTCTTTTCAGGGTTTAGCAAGTCGTGTTGTTAACATTGAGGGTAACACTTTAGCCCCGAGACGGGGTAATTAATGTGATTGATGAACTGGAAAAGATCACTGTTCCGGTGGATTTGGAGGTTCAGCAACGTGATCAGATGTCTGATGAGGCTGCGAATAAGGTGCTTGATGATGCAGATCAGAAGTGTCATGGTCAATTTAATGGAGCTGATGAGTCTTATGCTTCGAAGCTGAAGTCAAGTAAGATTACTAAACATGTTAATTTCAGATTTTTAAAATATGAGGAAGTGCTTGAGGATGTTGATATTGTTCTTCCTAGAGAGACTGTTAGAACTAGCCAGGATAAGTATGCTAACACATTATATGGTTATTTTCTGGGGAAAAGACTTGCGTTTCCAGTCGTTGAGTATTTTGCTAGAAAAAATTGGGTGAAGTTTGGCCTTCAAAAATCAATGATGAATTCGAACGGTTTTTTCTTTTTCAAGTTCTCGGATGAAAAGGGAATGAAGGAGGTTTTGGAAGGTGGGCCATGGTTAATTAAAAATACCCCGTTCTTGTTAAATGCTTGGTCTCCAACTACGATTCTGAAGAAAGATGATATTAAGAAAGTGGCAGTTTGGATTAAAATTCATAATGTTCCATTAGCAGCCTATTCGGATGATGGTTTGAGTATGTTAGCAACTAAATTGGGTAATCCAAAGATGCTTGATTCTTATACGGCTCAAATGTGTTCTGATGCATGGGGTAGGAGCAGTTTTGCTCGAGCTTTAATTGAATTATCGGCTGAAGAGGAACTAAAGGAGGAACTGAAAATTGCTATTCCCATGGTAGATGGTGAAGGATATGTGAAAGAAACTATGAAGGTGGAATATGAATGGCGTCCTCCGAGGTGTGAAACATGCAAAGTATTTGGTCATCAGGATTCGAATTGCCCTAAGAGTGTTAAGATTGTGCAAAATAACGTGGTAGAAAAGGATGCTGATGGTTTTATCTTGAATAAGGGTAAGTCTAATAAAAAGAAGGGGGTCATGGTTAATAAAGCGAAACAGAATTTTGTTTATCGACCAGTTGAGAAGAAATCGGTTAATATTGGTGGAGGAGCGTCTACTAGTAGTTCGGTTCCTATCTCTAATCCGTTTTCTATATTGGAGAAGGAAGGTGAGGGATCTGGTAAAACTGTGAATGTTCAAAACAATTTATATACGACTCGTAGTGAAGTAAGTGTCGAGGATGATGAGAATGTTGAAACGGTGTATGATGAAACTGCTCAATTTATGGAAGCAGGTACTCAGCCAAATTCTGAGGGGGCAAGCACTCCCGGTTTTGTTAGTTTTAATGGGTAGTATAGCAGCGTGGAATATTAGGGGATTGAACCTCTCTCTTAAGCAGAAGGAGGTTCAGGAAGTTGTCAATGAAAATCATCTTAACGTTTGTGCTATATTGGAATCTCATATGGATGTTTCTAAAGTATATGATGTTTGTCGGTTTATTTGTAGAAGGTGGAGTTGGACGTCTAATGGGGCGATTTGTGATAAGGGTACTAGGATAATTGTGGGTTGGAATGCAGATGTTGCTGATTTAATGGTCATCTCTCAAACAAATCAGGTGGTGCACACTCAAGTGATTAATAAAGCTGATAATAAAGCGTATTTTTGCTCCTTTATCTATGCGGATAATAATTATGTTAAAAGAAAGGAATTGTGGCAGAATTTAATGGTTCATAGTTGCTTTGTTAATAATAAACCATGGGTCTTGTTGGGTGATTTTAACTCATCGTTGAACTTGGAGGATCATTTATATGGTTCTTCAAGTATTACTACAGCTATGCGGGATTTTAAGGAGTGTGTGGAGCAGATAGAAGTGTTAGATATAAACAAGTTCGGGTTACACTATACTTGGAATCAAAAGCCGAAGAAGGGGATAGGTATTATGAAAAAAATCGATAGAGTTATGGGAAATGCGCAATTTCTGGTGGAGTTTTCGTCGGCTTATGCTGTTTTTCAACCGTATCGTGTTTCGGATCATAGTCCATGTGTTCTAAAACTTCCTAGTCTTTCGAAAGTGGGCCCGAAATCTTTCAAATTTGCTAACTTTTTAGTTCACAAGCCTGAATTCAGGGAGGAAGTTTCAAAAGTTTGGAGTTCAACATGCAATGGTAATCGTATGTATAGCGTTGTTAAACGTTTGAAGCAGCTTAAATCTCCTATGCGGAAACTCTTGTATAAGCAAGGAAATCTGCATGAGAAGGTTGTTAAATTAAGGGCGGAGCTGGATGATGTCCAAAAGGCGATTGATGGGGATCCGTTTAATGTCAATTTACGTGGGAAAGAAGCGGAGTTAGTCAGTGTTTTTAATGAAGCTAAATTGGATGAGGAACGATTCTTGAAACAAAAATCTAAGGTGGAATGGCTTCAAGTAGGTGACTCAAATTCAGCGTACTTTCATAATGCGCTCAAGTGTAGAAATCATGTTACCCGGATTGATTGCATTAAAGATCGAAATGGTATTGTCTTTGAAGGGGTGGATGTTCCCACGGCCTTGGTCGACCATTATACTCAGTTTTTAGGTGTTGAGGGTAATACTACGGAGGTCATGAATCCGGAGTTATTTCATAGGAGGTTGTGTCCGTTGAAGGCTCGGAATATGGTTCGGAATGTCTCTATAGAGGAAATAAAAGAAGCTATGTTCTCTATTGGTAATGATAAGGCGCCAGGTCCAGATGGGTTTTCGGCTGCGTTTTTTTTTTTTTGGGTAAAGGGTTACCCCGGTGAAATTTATATCAAACCAAATAAACCAAGTGAGAAGCAAAACAAACTCCTCAGTTCTCCTGAATGACATGCCATACAGGAGTCAACACAAAAAGTAAAGTTTTCGGCTGCGTTCTTTAAACATTCTTGGGATGTGGTGGGTAATGATATCTCTTGTGCTATTCAAGAGTTTTTTGTTAATGGGCAGCTGCTAAAGGAGATAAATCATACGATATTGGCTTTGATTCCTAAAGTGCATACTCCTAATTCGGTTCTGGATTACCGTCCCATTTCTTGCTGTAATGTTCTTTACAAGTGCATAAGCAAGATTATCACAAACAGAATTAAAATTGGCCTTGATGATGTCGTAGATATTAACCAGTCAGCGTTTGTCCCCGGAAGACGTATTTCTGATAATATTTTGCTGACACAAGAGCTGATGCACAATTATCACCGTAATTTTGGTCCGCCTAAATGTGCTTTCAAAGTGGATATTCAAAAGGCTTATGATACAGTTGATTGGTCGTTTTTAAAGTCTTTGCTTTTAGGTTTTGGTTTTGGTTTTGGTTTTCATCCCAAAATGGTGCATTGGATAATGGTTTGTGTTACTACTGTCTCCTTCTCTGTTGGAGTAAATTGTAATATTCATGGTTTTTTCCAAGGAAAAAGGGGGTTGCGACAAGGTGATCCAATGTCACCTTATTTGTTCACGATGGTTATGGAAGCTTTGACTCTTATTCTAAAAGACTTGGTGAATAAGTCTCCTAACTTCAAGTTTCATAATCTTTGTAAAAAACAAAGAATTGTGAATATTTGTTTTGCGGATGACTTGTTTATGTTTTCTAGAGGCGATGTTTCTTCGGCAAAGAGTATTATGGATGGTTTGGAGAGGTTTAAGAATGTGTCGGGGCTAGTTCCTAGTATGGCGAAAAGTACGGTCTTCTTTGGCAATGTTGCTAGGGAGATTAAGCAAAGCATTTTACAGTTGATGCCGTTTGAGGAAGGTTCTTTACCGGTTCGGTACCTGGGTGTGCCACTTATCTCATCAAGGTTAGTGTATAAAGATTGCAAGATTCTGGTAGAAAAGATGGAAGCTAGAATTGATAGTTGGAAGAACAAAACTTTATCTTTTGCTGGTCGCCTTCAATTAATAAAATCAGTCTTATCTGCTATGCATATTTATTGGGCATCGGTGTTTATTCTTCCGGCTAGAATTATTGCTGATTTAGAGAAAAAGATGAGGGCTTTTCTTTGGTGTCAATGTCCTATGAAGAAAGGTCGTGCGAAAGTGAAATGGTCGGACGTCTGTCTTCCCAAGTATGAAGGTGGTTTGGGTATTAGGAGAATTCGTGACATGAATATGGCGCTAATGACTACACATATTTGGAGTCTCCTAAATAGAAGGCATTCTATATGGCTTACTTTTTTTTTTTTTTTTTTGGGTAAAGGGTTACCCCGGTGATTCTATTAAAATGCAACCGCAAATAAGTACAAGTAGTGAGGATGTGTTCCACACTAGTTCATATACAGGACATGCCCCATATATGTAAATCAAACAAAAACCAAAGACCTATAACACCCCATAACCTAGTCTACTATACATCATGACACGACATCTAGTAGACAGACAATGCAAAAACCACAAAACATAATCTTCAACCACCATCATCAAAGATAAAGTAGCCACAAAACAGCAGCCCCTACAGACGAAAAGCAGACAGCCTATCCATTAGAGAACTTGGTAGAAGAGGTGCTTGGCCCTGCTTTTGAAGTAAAAGGATGAGTACCCGATGTCATAAATGCACTAGTTTCATTGTAGACTTCTTCAACCTCCTCCTCATCCGATTCCTGCCTGTCACTTGACGGTTTCTTCTCCACTCGACCCACAGTGGTACCTCCCTGATTACCAGTATCATCCTTCAGAATGTCAAACGGGTTAGATGTTGAAACCTGATTCTGCATCGGTCTCTTTGAGGACGATTTTGGTTTAGGGTTGACAACTGGCCTGTAAACTAACTTAGTCTTCTGATTTTTCATATGGATGCCTTGGTTGTTCACTTTCTTCTTCTTGACCCCTACAACCTGAAATTCATCATTAATCTTTTCAGCATCCCCACTAGAAGATACCTGAGGATTCTTTGGGCATGAGCTATCTTCATGACCAAAAACGCAGCAAGATGAGCACCTTAAAGGCTCCCAATCATATTCTATATGGGTTACTTGGATCCATGAGAACAAACTAAAAGGTCAGTCTTTTTGGTATGTTCGGTCAAGGGGTAATTGTGCTACGGGTTGGCGAAATATTTTGAATATGAGGGATCGAGTTCGCCCGTTTATTTTTTCAAAGATTGGAAATGGTCTTAATACGTCAGCTTGGTTCGATCGATGGACTCACATTGGTCCGCTATGTGAGTTTGTTTCAGCTCGTCGGCTTCATGATGCGGGGTTTACTCTAACTTCCAAGGTAAATGATCTTCTTAATAATGGTGATTGGGGGTGGCTGAGAGCTTGGTTGGATTTATATCCGGTTTTATTAAACATCCAACCGCCTATAATTGTTCCTCATAAATCAGATGTTTTAGTTTGGCGTGATGATAGGGGTTCTGAGCATGATTATTCAGCGTCAGTTGTGTGGGATACGATCAGAATTCACGGCGAAAGAGTTCCTTGGATCGAGATTGTATGGTTCGCGAATTGTATTCCTAGACATGCTTTTCTTGCATGGATTATTTGCAAGAAGAAACTCAAAACACAAGACAAATTAAGGCAATGGGATGTTGGTGATATCACTAACTTAAACCTGCTTTCGTGTCCTCTGTGTGGCGCAGAACCGGACTCGCATGAGCATTTGTTTTTTCAATGTCCATTTTCAGTGCAGGTTTGGTCTTCTATTAAATCTCTTGCTGGTATTCAATTAACATCTAGTAAGTGGGAGGATATTGTTCAATGGTTGATTGCTGTTCCGTCGAAGAAGTCGATGCGAAGTGTGATTGGCAGATTACTCCTAGCGGCAACTGCATACTTCTTGTGGCAAGAGCGTAATCAGAGGTTTTTTAAATCAAAGAAACGATCGGTGCGCGTGATTTCTGAAGCTATTGTGTCTACGGTTAGATTGAAGCTAGCCTCGGTTAAAGTCAAGAGCTCTACGACTGGATTGAGCTTATTAGAAAAATGGAATGTACCAAGCATGTAGTTTCATTGGGTGTCTCTAGTTAGTGTCTAGAGTTTGTGGTATCCTTGTTTTTTGTGTTTGCTTGTTTCTAGCTTGTTTTACACTACCTGGCATGTCAGGATAGTGAACTAGTAAGGAATCACCTTGCTACTTGTTTGTTTTTGGTTTGTTGATATATAAAAGTGAACCGGGGTAACCCTTTACCCAAAAAAAAGGATACAACGACAACTAAACTTAAGGTTAATATACAAGCGGAGACATTCGACTTAATTAACTAACATCTTCAGATTTATTCCTAGGCTTTATTCTTCTCTCTTTTCCCTGCCCAAAGTAACATGCGGACCTGTATATACAAAAAGTTTACGGAATGAGTCAAATGCTTAGTACGGAATAATAGGCTCAAATAACAAATAACGCTTTCTATGAAATGTTATCCGGATGGAACTTTATGCGAAAATGATACGATGCAAGAACATAATTTCATAATCATATCTTACGGATGTACCCATGAGCAAACTTAAAACGTGACAATACACAGGTAGCTACTCCTGCATAATTATCACATGAGATGGCGAGTTGGCATACCCGTTATCCACCTCCTTATACTTAAATCCTAGGATCGATCCATACGCCTCCTAATAGCTTATATGTACCACACTTGTACTTAAGAGACGCCGTGAACTGATCTCTCCGTCACGGGAGGAGCACATGATGTCGATGCCGCAACAACATGCTCGTGGGACACTCCACGAGAAGCGATACTCAGGGTATCAGAGTACAAATGGTCTTATTCTTATAACTTATCAAAAATATTTTCATAACGAGACGTAACATATATTGGAACATGCGATAATGAGTACAACTAACAGAATACTATCGCATGACATGAAAGCTAAATCCAAAGTTTAGAATAGGAATTCAACGGACTGTCAAACGAATCGATAATCAAAGACGTGAAGAGTGTACGAATTTAATGGTTTTATAACAATTTGAATATGAAGCAATAAGGAGTGGGGTAAGGATCCGTACCTTAAAAATTCCAAAGTGATGCTACCTTGTGATAATATTTCAGATTTATACTGGCAGAGTTTAGACTACTGATTAGTCTTTTAACCTAATTTAAATAACATGCACACAGACTAGGTTAGTAACTTAATACAGCTTTTACGATAACTCACGAGATCAAACCCTCACAACAAATGACAAAGTGCGATACTTAAACATCCAGCGGATTCACAACGAATGACAGAGTATAGTCCGATTTCGAACAGCACTCAAACATTCAAGTCGAAATCACGATGAATGACAAAGTATAAACCCAATTTGAGCAGCACTTAAACATCTATCGGATAGTTTTAATCGATCGGACATTGAATCGTATCAGCGATTGAGTTAATACCTTGTTCTGCAGCACCCCGCTATACTAATTAGTGATTTCGTGTGTGTTAATTGTGGTAAACAGACGATAACTCGAAGAATTTTACGAATTCTTTCGTCGTTTCAGCGCCCAGAAGCAAGTGCCAACATCTGCTATTTATAGTCGAATTTTGCCCCCCCTTACGGACCGTAACAATTAACCCTTACGGTCCGTAAGGGTTACCTATTGATCATAGGGTTGCCACGCGTGGGACTAGCCTAGTTGAGTCGACATTTTCTTAAAATTCTATTATGACAACGAGATAAGTGGATAATCGTCCATAGAAAATACCCCCCCCCCCTGAGTTTTAGGGGCCCTGATCCTGATTCTGAAAATTCTGAAAATTTTAGGGTTTGTGCAGAATCACTTGGGTGTCTTAATTAGGGTTTCCTATTGGTTAATTTATAAATACTAATAATAGTTTTGGTTGATATACCGAAAGATGGATTATAAGATAAATGTTTAGTTTATTATAAATTATTATTCTTTTATTTCTAAAATAATGATTTTAAATTTATGGTTATTACATAGGTAGTCCAGAACCCTGTCTTGCTTTTGGCGGCAATTCATCGTTTTTATTATTACAACATAATGTCAACATAAGACGATATCCAGAATAATTCAATCATTAAGTGCTAGTGGACCAACATTGCGCATGCATAATATCCACTTATTAATGAGAACAATTCTTAAACCAAAAGGAACCCATTCGATATTTATACCAGAAATTTACAAAGCTTGTTTTTAGTACTAAGACTAATCAAAATTCGGCATGTCTACATCAACACCCGCAACAAGTCTATATGAAATTTCCTCCTAAAAATCTGAAAATTTGGCATGCAAGCCATAAATAGGGTTCATCAAATGAGATATACAAAACAGACAACAGAAATAATCAACAACTAACGCTTCAATCCCTGGAAGTCCAACATCTTCCTAACAAGCTCTTCTAGCTCAACATACTAGTCCATCTGTCCCTCTAAGTCTTTTATCTTGCCCTTCATCGTCTCCAAGTCTCCGCATAATGTGGCGAACTGACGATCGCAGTGAGAGCGATTGACCCAAATCTCCTTCTGCTTCTTCAAAGCGGACATTGTCTCAGCTCTCGAAGTCGATGCGATCTCTCTAATGGGTCGAGTCCTCTTCCTACGACAAGTGTAGACTAAAAGAGGTGTAGCAAAACACTTGTAGGATCGTTTTCTGACCCGAATGAGTCGATCAGAAGAGTTTATGCTTAGTACGAAAGGCGGAAACAGTCGTACTAAGGTCAATTCAGCAAGATATACACTTTAAACTGTCTTTAGATTGATTTGACAAAGTTTTACAGCGAGATGACACTTCGGCAGCACTTCGTTGCTTAAACCGGAATTACAGAACTCCCTCAAACGAAATCAGGCAACATCTATATATAGGCAGCTAATTCCGCTTGAACCAGCCTCAAACGAAATCACTTTCATACGGAATCAGCTTCAAGCGAAATCACCATAGTGATTCCGTTTGAAATGATCAGTTTGCCCTTTTCAAGCGAAATTAACATCTAGCCTAATTTTGACATTTTTCTCGTAAAACGTGCCCTGATCTATCTATCAACAAACAAGACTCGATACAAGACGAAGTCGACAAACGCATGCACCAACAGACTCCCCCTCGAATGTTGACGAGTCTTCAGTGTCAAGTCTTCACATCTTCAGTCTTTATCAATCCTCTCGAACTCCTTTGAAGTATCTAACATTGTAAAGCATCCTCCTCAATCTCTATCTCTTCTCTTCATCTCAGCACCAACACATATCCTCTTCTCGGATGTCTTCAGACTCCCCCTTTCGATAAGTTGGGATCGCAGTCTGGCTTCTTCAGGTTCAAGATCGTGACCTGGCTCACATCCTGCTCAGGATCAAAACCTTGCTAATCTGCACATTCTTAACCCAAAAATAAATTTCACAAATTTAAAATTTTGACAAATTTATTCTCTGCTTACCACTTGTATGAATGAAATGATTTAACATTTTAAAACTTCTGATGACCACTTGTAAGCAAAACTTTCAAAACATTTTTCTCATTTCACAACAACTCTCCCAAACCTGTTCATCATATTTAGCACTTGGAATTTTGAAAATCAGCTCATCAACATCAGTTGTCGAAAATCTTTTTGAATTTTCAAAAAAATTTATGCTAAAACACACTAAAATCTTTTTGGATTTTGAGTTTAATAAAATGCAATAAAGAAATATTTACAGACAATATTTTTGTGAGTTTGTGTAAGAGGATCATATCAGTTTTTGACAAGTCACAAGTACCGTTGAGCTTAGTTACACATTAAGAATTAAACAATTCACTTAGATTGCCGATATACTGATCCACTTAAATTCTCACACAAATTTCAACTTATTCAGGATACGAATTAGGTGAATTAAGAACTTAAACTCATTCATGTGTCCCACCTCTTGAATATACTCCCGTATCCAGATCCCAATATTCAGTCTTACAGGTGAGTATACCACAGATGATATCTGTAAGGGGTTAGATGCGAAGGCCGTGAGAGCTCAGGTCAGAACTTCCGTTCAGCAGAGAGATGACGGCTTCGATTTTTGGTGGGTCCCCTTTAGAGGATCTTTTTTACAACAGCACATGATTTAGCATTTTTCAATGTTTCATCATTTTTTATGCTGAGGGCAAGCTTTTATTTCAAGCAAGCGTAAAGTATTATACGGGGACTAGGCCATTGCTTCCGCAAAATCAGAAGTCCCGGGATAATACCCCATATATCACTGAGCATAAAGACCTAGTATCTTAGAAAGCGGGATCTTTCAAACGAAATTTCAGGGGTTACCTATATATCCAAGTAGTGTTCCCCACGAAATAAGAAAGTTTGAATTTAAGTTTATATCCCGAAAAAGCTTACTAAATGTGTAAAAACCTATCGGCATATCATCAGTGAGACCGTTTAACGCTATTTAATCATTACATTTCTTTAGCATACTGTAACTGTCTACTGATGTACTATCATTTCCTCTTTTTGACAACAAAACTCATTTTTGATTTTATCATGTTTTTTACTTTTTCAAATTTTCAAATGTTTTTGGATTTTCTGAAAATTCTTACTCCCCCTAAAATTCAAAATCCTTTAAAGGAAATTTGAAAACAAACTGTACAAGGTAAAGTGACAACTGATATCAAATCACTTCAAATCGCCATCCACTTGGCATAAACAATCAGAACTCCCCCTTACAACAAACTATTTTCCCATTGTGATTTCAAAACACTTAAGTTTGTTTTAATCAAATGGTTTTTCCGGAAAATTAGTTTTGTTGATTTTATAAAACCACTTGTAGATTAGGGGATTTCATCACATTGTTCTCTTTTAACCACTTGAAAATTTTAACAATTTTAAGTTCAATCAACAAACACCACATGTAGAAAATCAAGTACAATTTAATGTCCCTGATTTACCACTTGTAAGTCGAAATATCACAATCGTGATTTTCTCAAGAAAGATGCCGATACCTGCTCCTCACTTACCAACCTGGGAGCTCCGGCAAGTCCAGAATTTACTCATCATAATACGTTCCATCCCAGTCACAAACCTGGGATGACCCATTGTTACCTGGTTTCTTCATTTTCTTCTCGTAAAATTCCTTCACCCCTTTGACTTTACCATCAATCATTTTTCCAAAAATATGTTTTACTATGGGGTTAAAGGCTTTTTCAACATCAAATTCTTTCTTATCAGAAAAAAATTGATTTGAAATCTCAACTTTACCAACTTTTTGTTTAAAATTTTCAGCCCGCAATGGTGGAAAATTGACATCATCCATTATCGGCACTGATTTTTCACCTTTTTCCACAATCTGTGGCTCATCTGATTTTGTGGAATCAGATTCATGCCCGAAGTTAGCTCCTCTGATTTTGATGAATCAGAATCATTGCTAGACCCATCATCAGATTTCTTAACAACCCATTTTTGGTTATCAAGATTTTCACTTTTCTTGTAAAACCTCTTTGAACATTCACCAATTTCAAATTTCAAATTTTTGAAAAGTTTAGTTCTCTCAATTGGTGGTTCAAACTCAACCATTTTTTCTTTCAGTTTAGAAACTCCCTGTTTGGTTTGAATTGTTTGTGAACATTTCACAGTAAGATGTCCAATTCTACCACATTTAAAACAGGTTCGAGTCTCCTTCTTCTTTTGATCAACCATTTTCTCCATTTCTTCTTGCTTCTTCGCAAGGAATTCTTTGTTCGACTGCTTTCTGAACAAATTTTCTTTCTTCTCTTCCGAAGATGTACCTGAAACAAATATCATTTTTGATTTAAAATCTCGAACATATTTTTCATTTTTATAATTTTCTGGTGAAGTAAAACCTATGCCTTTCTTTTTGTAATTACCGTTATGGTTAGGTTTCTTTTGAAAACCAGAACCAGAACTGTAACCTTTTTTCTTATTTAACCTTTGTTGATCCCTTGAGGTGTAAGGTCTTGGTTTTTTAGAAAGATTTATATCTTTTATTTCATAAATATTAATTTCTGTTAATTTGAAAACCTTTTTAATCATTTCTGCTTTAACACCTCTTATTGGAAATTCCTCATCAGAATATAATTTGTCAGAATCATTCAAAGTATATGCAACTTTGAATGTTTCATCATTCAAATTAGATTTTCATAACAAGAATTCTTTATTGTAAACTCTTTTGTCCTGTTTGGAGTTTTGACTTGACGTGTCTGACTCAGACTTTAACTCCGAATTTGACTCCGACTTTGACTCCTCGGTTTCGTCTTTATCCAACACCTGATCGACCACTTTCTTTATTAACTCGGACTCATGATTAGTGTCGGATGATGTAAAAGTGACGTCAATGTTATCTGGCAAAATAATTGAAGGATCAGATTCCCACTGTAAATTGGTTGCCTTTTTGACTCTTTCAGAATTTGGATTTATGGGTGAATATCCATTTTCAAGCGGGGGTGGACACTTGTTGTAACGGACACCTTGTTTCTTACCAGATGTCTTAACTTCAGTATCCTTCTTCTTTTTCTTTTTAGAAGTCTTTTCTTCAGATACTATCTGTTCTTCAGTTACTTCATCATCTTCAAATGCCTTCATGCCTTCAACAGTTGGATAAATCCTGTCAATGACATAAGAAGTACATGAGTAACTTTTTAACAAACGATTAACTCTCTCAATTTCAATCCTTTGAGTCTCCAGTTTCTGTTCCAGAGCAGCACACTTCTCGATATAATTGTTCACAATTTTCTGTTTTATCATGAACGCTCCTTGAAGTGTCTTCATTGCTGTTGCCTGTTCTTCACTTGTTTCATTGTACATATTCATGGCTTTGTTCAGAACATCGTATGATTCTTTCAACCTGTTCATGTTAATCAATTCGCTGTTTTTCTTCTTTATGATCTTACAGGTTTCACAATTCACTGGAATCTCTCTTGCATCAGCTTATTCATCAATCTTGAAAGCTGGAACTTCTTTCACTTTTCTTCTGTTCACCGGAACATCTTCATCATCACTGCTAACCGGTGTTTTGATTTTCTTCTTTTTCTTTATAGCTTTCTCATCTTCACTATCACTTTCTTCCATCATCTTCAAGTGCTTTGCCATTCTTTTAGCATAATAATCATTATCATCATCACTATCTTCTTCAATTCGAGCAACAAAAGCTTTGGCTTTTAACATTTCTTTATCCGGACAGTAATCATCCCAGCTAAAATTTTCCCAACTGAAACCCTCTGGTAATTTTTCATCATCTTGATCTATCAAACATGCTTTCCCATCAGCTGAAACATATTTGTCCCAACTGACACCGTTAGACGAATTTTTATCATTTTGATTCACCAAACATGCTCTCTTTGAAGACTCATCTATTACTTTTCTACCGTGTGCCACTTGTGGTTCTTGTTGTTGTTGAGAAACTTGATGATAGATGGCCTTCCGGTAGTAATCATTGTTGTTGAACGGATTTTGAGCTCCACTTGCTTCGCGATTTGTGCACCCCCTCTTGAAGTGTCCTTTTTCCCTGCAACGAAAACAAGTGACTTTAGATTTATCAAAACCTAAATTAGAAACACATGCATCACGGAAGTCATCTCTTCCTGTGATCTGCTTGAATTTCTCAGCTCTTCTTAACACGCTCGCCAAACACCATTTTATATCCATTAATTCCATCTCTTCAGCATCTATTTGATCATAATCCTCTTTTGTAAGCATTGGATTCCCGATCCGACCTGCCACTAAACTTCCATAGGACTCTAACACAGTCCCTAACAAAGACATATGGCTTTTTGCAATTTCTTCAGAATACTCCTGATCATTCTCAAGATTTAGTACAATATTGCATTGTAGCTTCTTGCCATTTTTGGTTGCTGAAATGTTCGGATCAAATGACGGAAATGATGAGAAACTTGTATTGCTGTTTGATCGTTTGGATGAACTTCCAGATGAATTCTTGGCATTGAATGCAATTTCAACTTTTGGTGACATGTTGGTGGTTTTGTCATTCATCCCTGCTTTGTAATAAAGCCCAATGTCTTGTTCACCATCGAAATCTTTCATTCTTGAAATCTTTCTCTGTTCCATTTCTTGAGCCTCAATCTTTTCAATGAATTTACTTAGTGTCAGACTGCTAAAACCTTTCTTGTTCCTTAGCATCATGAGATATGTGCCCCAAGTCTCGTGTGGCAACGCATCAGCTAGCTTTTCAATCAGCTCCTCATTATCTTTAGTGATGCTCAATCTCTTCATGTTCATTAACAAATTGCAGTATCTTTCAATAATTTGCTTTGTGCTCTCATTTTTCAAACCACGAAACAGATCAAACTCTTTCTTCAAAAGTGACTTTTTGTTTTTAACCATTTCTTGACTACCAACAAACTTTGATTTTAAAGCTTTCCAAATCGAATAAGAACTTCCATTATGTTGCAATAAAACCAAGATATCTTCTTTCACAGCTTATTGTAGTAGACTTAACATCATTTTTTCATTTTTATATTCCTTTTTATCATCAGCAGTCATATCTTTGATAGCAATCTCCTCTTCGTCATCATTCGTCGGTCTAACATATTTCGTTTTGACACATTCCCGAGCATCCAAATAATTTGCTTGAACTCAGTTTTCAAAACGTCCTTCCCAACCTTTATACTCCTCGATGTTCATGAGCTTAGGCGGTTTTTGCATAGTCCCCGTTTTATTTTCCAACATTGTCTGCTGAGTAACAGTAATCGGGGTAGCAAAAGCATTATAAAATTCCTCTTCCATGTTTCGGTTTTCAAAAATTCACAATTCAGACACTTTCAAACGGAATTAACCCTTTCAAACGAAATCTCACTTCACACGGAATTACCATGTTCAAGCGAAATAATTCCTTTCAAGCGGAATCAACACTATCAAACGAAATCCCTTTAAAGCGGAATACCCTTT
Organism: Helianthus tuberosus; assembly: GCA_030545235.1. NCBI lineage: Eukaryota > Viridiplantae > Streptophyta > Magnoliopsida > Asterales > Asteraceae > Helianthus > Helianthus tuberosus. The sequence continues at coordinate 130,775,837 of CM060393.1, read as the reverse complement.
CAAACAAAATACCTAATTCCGTATGAACTAACACACTTTTCAAACGGAATCACTAATTCCGTACGAAATGCTCAAACGGAATGACAAATTGAAGCGAAATAAGTGATTTCAAACGGAATCACTCAAACGGAATTACACACTGGAGCGGAATTAGCCAATTTCAAACGGGATTACTCAAACGGAATACCGGTTTCAAGCGGAATAAGGCACTTTCAAGCGAAATCAAGGTGCTATTTCAAGCGAAATATTGCTGATATCATCATTCTCATGCTGTTTTTCAAACGAAATTACAGATTTTACCGATTTTAGAACGAATTAAGGTCCAAAACTTTCAAGGATTTGTTAAAACACAGTTTCGCACAATATGTGAGAAATTTAGCCGATTTTAACCGTAAAAAGTTGTTTAATTTTGAAAAGATGGTGTAGAAATCAGAATTTGCAGCTGAATTGGTAAGAACTCTTCCTCCTGAGCTCTGATACCACTTGTAGGATCGTTTTCTAACCCGAATGAGTCGATCAGAAGAGTTTATGCTCAGTACGAAAGGCGGAAACAGTCGTACTGAGATCAATTCAGCAAGATATACACTTTAAACTGTCTTTAGATTGATTTGACAAAGTTTTACAGCGAGATGACACTTCGGCAGCACTTTGTTGCTTAAACCGTAATTACAGAACTCCCTCAAACGAAATCAGGCAACATCTATATATAGGCAGCTAATTCCGCTTGAACCAGCCTCAAACGAAATCACTTTCATACGGAATCAGCTTCAAGCGAAATTAACATCTAGCCTAATTTTGACATTTTTCTCGTAAAACGTGCCCTGATCTATCTATCAACAAACAAGACTCGATACAAGACGAAGTCGACAGATGCATGCACCAACAACACGTGACTCGAATAGCAGAACAAACGATTCTATAACGACGAGTGAAAGAATCTCAAGTGTAGGCTCGACAGTATCAGTGAGCAGGACTATTAATGGCTCTATAGGCCGAGACGTGACATATCGTAACCGTACAAGGTAAGTGTGTGATCAATATGAATAGTAACACGTAAGGCCCAAATAAACAGAAAATCACGTATGCACATAAACACATAAGGGTTTTCATACATGATAAAATTTTCCATGTTTATTTAAAAATCTTGGCTTCAAGAATTTTGGACTTTAAATCTCAAAATTCTTCGGTTGAAATCTAGTGTTTTCCTCTGAAAACATCTAGTTCGCTAACAACCATTGGCTCTGATACCAACTTCTATCACACCCCAAAAATGTCGCAGCGGAATATATAACGTAGTGGAGATGGAAGTTGGTGCCCATTTTTATATCTTGATGATCGATGCATTAAATTGTTGGACATATTATCTTATTTAAAACCTAAGTTTTAAACATTTTGTTTTTAATTATGACACAACAACGACATAGTTAAGTTGTTTTGATCCTCACAGATCTTATTACATTCGTCCCAGAAAGTTTTAAAAGTCAGTCCAACATTTTAAGTAACAAAACATGCATCAACAACCACAAGATATGCCATAATTCCCGAAGCCGAACTCAAGTACCTGTAGAACACGTTAAAAATCAAGTGTCAACACAAAGGAAGGTGAGTTCACATATTCACATACAAATAAATTATTTCAAAGGAAAACTTTCTGATTATGTGTTTATTTCAAAACATCCATATAATTTTTAGAAATTCCATTTTACTTCCTTAATAAAATCCATGGGCCTTCCGTCGGTTCATCGATCCGACAACAACATTGTTGCCCAGGTTTTGTGTATTAAATTATTGCGTCAATTTTCAGACTCGTATGTTAGCTAGACAATACGAACTATATATTAACCATGCAGGGATAATCAAAGCTAAACAATAAACATAATATCAATTCGTCGTTTGACTTGACACGGAGTGACCGGTCACGACGGGGTTGTCAACCCGATAGATCTACCAACAATTAATCGCGTGCAATACTTAAATGATTAAACGACATTATGGGCGCAGGGTCCTCTTGAAGGACAATATGATGTCTGCCTCACGTACAATATATATATCCTACTAATATGACAATTTAATACACGTAATTGTATGAATCCCCTGAATCTCCATCATTGGAGACCCAGGCCGGCATCCGTCCTAACTATACGGTCATGTTTCGCCTAGGAAATACCGTATCGTCCAATTTCTGACATTCATTCATCAAAAACGTTTTTACTTCGAAACGTATGACTTATCAAATTTTATATATTTTCAACGAAAATATATATATTACATTAAAAGGTATGTTTTATTTGAAAAACATTATTAAACCCTTTTATTGGCGTGTTCTACCCCCAAAATATATACAAAGCAGTAAAAAGAGGGGTTTAATGACACTCACCTTTGGGTGCGTATTTTTAAATAGCGCAATCCCACAGTTTGATTTCTACATGTCCTATTATATGTAGGAACGATTTATAAATCAATATATCACAAAAATCCTAAGTTTCTCTCTTTCTTAGAATTTTCACATAACTTTGAGATTTTCTCGACAAATCATCGTTTTTTTATTATGTTGGCACGTTAATATATATATGAGTCCATATATATATATATTTAAGATTTTGCGACTTGAACGATCTTATTGGTGACCATTATTGTGTAAATCCGTTAACACTCCCGTTTATACGCAATATATCTACGATTTGCGCGTTGTAATATATATACATAAACGTTCACATAATTTATCATCGAAACACGAGAAATCTTGTCAACTTATCTATTTTGACATTTTTAAAGCAAATATACATAAAATGTCTCATATGTATCAAATTTCATGCTCGACAAACAAGTTTCACATTTAACGCGATTCTTACCGTTTCTACCGCACAAAATGCACAAGTACACATGCATAATCTAAATTTTCAATATCGTGTTAAAACTTATCATATTTTCACATTCGCATGTTTATATCACATATCACATCTTAACACATAAGGTTCACCCAAAATTTACCCATACTAGTGTTCGTTGAAAAGTGCGTATTTTAGCGGTTCGGTAACGTTTTTGGGCGTCGGAAGTCACATATGACCAACCAAACACCAAGTAAACTTAAAATTAATTAAAATACTTATTTTTAAACCAAAAATATCAGTTTAGCTACTGATCTAAATCAGTTTTATAAAAATCACTCGAAAATCCGATTTTTGACCGTTTTAACGCATAGTTTTGCGTTAAACGTTACTATAATCATCCCAACTCGAAACGACTTGATATTTTAACACAATACATTTTATTTACTGATTAAAATAGGGGTTATAATCTGATTAGTGCATTTTTTGTGTAAGTCTCATAAATCATGCGATTTCACGTATTTTACAACTCCTAATGCACCAAGTACAACATGCAAGGCTAGTAAACATTATGACAAAGTTATATACCATTAAACACTTCAAAATAATCATACTTTAGTGTTTATTATCTGATCAAAATTATTTTTATCAAATCATGTCTAAATCATCATTTCATGGCCACAGATCATCATGCATGTTCAAGTAAATGTATTTAATACATCCATATAGCATCATCATCATTTTTCATGAACTAAAATATATATTCAACATATATTTAAATCATGTTCAAATATTTAAGAACATTATAATCTACACATGGTTAATCCTCATCATTTACCATGAATACAAGAAGCATGTTCTCACATATTTATGAATTAACAACAAAACTTCAATTTCATGCATACATATACATACATATACGACATATATACACATATGATTCCAAAAACTTTACTTTATCATATTCACCTTTTAATCATATGAACTTTTATAAAAATCCTTTTGGTCATACATCTTATTCATCTTTCAAGAATCATATTTATCATAAATCAACTAAAAATCAAAACACAAGCAATTGATCACATACATACATACTCACGGCTCACCCACACTCACACATATTTCCATTTTCATTTTATTTTAAAACTGTTTTCTTATTTAAAATCCAAGTATGTGAAAAATCTAAGCTTTTGAGAAATAAATTCCACAATAATTATCACCAAGAACTTAAAATAGGAAATTTCAAGTGGGTTTATACCTTTTTATAAACAAAATAGATTTTTGATGATGATCCTTGTAAGTAGATGCATTCACCTCTTGATTACACCTTATAGTGGACTTCAAATATTCAAACAAGTTGGAAAGAAAATGGGATTTTGCACTTTAATCTTCACTAATTAATCAAAATTTGAAAGTGGAAGTGGTGGTGAGGGTATCTCGGCCGAACAAAAGAAAGAAAGAAAGAAAATAATGATTTTGTAGATTCTTTTCCTTACACATGTCCCTCATGCATGATATCTAAATGGTTAGTAGTGTTTGGTCTTGACACTTGACCCATTGCTACAAAAGAGGTAAAGATGGTGGCTCTCTTGGCCGCCACATACACCACACACACATATTACATGCACACTTACATATACATATAATATATATAGTTAAAAACAGGTATTTTACTGGATACCGGGTATTTTCTCTAGCGTTTTAATCCCGTTTTAGTGTGTTTTAAATTATTTTTAAGACTCTCTAAAAATAAACCCGCCAAAATGTTACTGAACAATATTTTGTTTGCCTGGACTGGCTACGTTGCCGGTATTTGGCAGTATGCGCACTGTGCTGCGCGATACGCGCTTGAAATCGCAAAAATAGGGATTTAAGCGTTTTTATTTATTTTTATCATTCTATAGTGATAAACTTATCAAATTATTACTAAAATGATTATCAGTTTCCTTGACAGGCTGTGTTGACAGTATTTTGTCGGTATACGCGCTACATCGCGCGGTACGCGCTTAAACTCGAAAAATAGAGTTTCTTAGCCTTTTAATTTATTTTTCCTCACGAATATGATTAAAATTATTATTCTAATCATAACAGACTATTTTTAGGATTTTAACACTGACCGGGTGGTCACTGACGTTCGTTTCGTATTTTAACCGTTACGCGATAAGCGTTAATTTTATCGTTGCCAACATAATTTTTACCAAAGTTTAAATTTACCAACTCATTGAATTCCACACATAAACATTATAACCAGTCAAATACAGCCTTTTACCTATTCATAACACATGTTACAATTGTACGGTACGGCCTGAAAAGCCGGGTGTCACGGAAATGTCAACGACAGATACCACAGGTGATGCTACGTCTAAGATGGCGATGTCGTATACCTCACTATCACCCAGGTCGTCATTAATGTGATCTACCTCGACCACAGGAACATCAATATCATCATCCAGGTCGACAATAAAAGGCCAATCCTCAGCGGGAATGGCAGCGAGAGGAACAGCGTCGATCAGAATGGGCTTGACTAGGTGCTCGCCATCGGGGTGCCCAATGATGAGCTAATCATGGATAGGTAAGGGAAAAGCTAGAACGTCATCGATGAAGGGAACATCATCACCAAAGTTAGGTAGAGCAAAGGGCTGAAAATCATCGGGGTCGTCGTCATCTGACATGAGCTCGGGATCAGTTTCCGAGTCGGAAGTAAAGTCCTCTGGAGCCGGTGCTATCTCGTCGTCAGACACAATGGCCATAGGATCATGCTCGTCTGACAGTCCGCTACTCTCGGAAGATGACATGGTATCCTGTCAAAAACAATTCGGGCACATATATGCATATATATTAATGAATTATAATATTACTTAGTATATGTATAGGCAAATAAAGGAAACATATCACATGTGTTCACGTTGTTCCTACGTAGGTCATTTCTAGTTTGGCAAGTCTACCCCGTATAGACTATACCATCAACTAATGTCCTTGCTTGTTTTTCTTTCCTTTGAAAAATGCTTGTTCCATGGATCTTGGCGTTTTAGTAAATGCAATGAAAAATATTTTGTTGGTTGTAAAAATATATTTGTGAGAGAATCCTAGTGATTGTAGTCTAGACTCGAGAAGGAATCCTAGTTCACTACAATCGAAGCTCTGATACCAACCTGTCACACCCTGACTTTTGCGGAAGCGTGTACGTGTGACTTGATCAGTTTTCATTGCATTCGATTATAATAAACAACTATATGACTAAAATGATGTTCATCCATTCATAAGTTTTAAAAATATTGCAAACATAAGTTGTCAAGATTCAACCAACATAACTTCAAGTTAAGTTACAAACAATCAAAAGATAATAAGTTCCATGAATGGACTGTTTAACAAAAGACTAGTTTAACCAAGGCTTTGCTTCATATATCTTATCCAGGATAGGATATACAAATCAAACCCTTCAAAAGTGGATGACATCTAATCTTGAAATTTACTTCTTGAAAACATTTCCAACGCCGTAGATCCATCTAGTTCCCTGAGATACATGTAATTTGAAAACGCCAACAAAAGTTGAGCGAGTTCATGTGTTTTATGTGAGCTCAAATAAACTTGTGAACATTTGAGAGAATTCTTTTGATAACCGGTATGTAAAGCGTCTATGAACAGATCGTTAATGTTTTTCAAGGATATTAATATGTGTGGTGACGTAGGAAGTATCCAAACCTAGCGAATTTCCACCGGTCCACCTGGCTGGAATGACATAGTCACTACATGCGGCCACACAAGGACCCATGAGTGGGGATCGCTACACCGGATGTCACACCCCGACCACGTAAAACAACAAAACGTGGCGGAAACATCGGGGAGTGTTGTAACAGAATCATTGTTTCATAACACATGGAAATTGAAATATTGTTTTATTGATTAAAAGAGTTACAATGTCTTGACAATCAAAGAAACATAACATAAATAACTAGTCTTGCATCTTTTATTGTCACTAAGGCCCAAGCCCGCCTAAGTGTATCTTGATAAATCCTATGCATCATATCCGGAAACACATGTGAAAATAGGTACGTCAGCATAAAAATGCCTATGAGATACATAGGTTTTGTGAAAATAGGATTCATGACTTGTATGTTTAAGAAAATGTTTAATAAAATTTAGTCATGAACCTTGTAAATTGATTTGTTTTGTAAATCGTTTGAAAAACAATAAGTTCAGATGATATGTATAAATAAGAGAATAATGTATGGTTAACTGAATAACCAAGTAAAATGAGTTTGTATAAGATAAGTTGTTTGTAAAACAATGTCTTGTGAAAAGTATGTTATTTGTATAAAATGTTATATGTCTCAAATTGAAATGATTCAAATAACGCTACGATATGTAATACCATACAAACACTTATATATAGGAAGTACCAGCGGCGTATCCACCATGCTTGTATCATATTACACACGCCTCGTTACTTAAATCACTTGCTCAAACCAAACCACCAAAGTACAATGTTTATGTATAATCAAATGTCAAAATGTTTATGTGAAAACCATGTCTAATGTCTATGTCTAATGTTTATGTCAAAAGTAAATCATGAATTGTGTATGTAAATGTCAAAATGTTTATGTATGGTAAGTGAAATATATTAACTAAACCATATGTAAAATGCACAAAAACAAGGTATTGAAGTAAAACATGGTTTAAATCAAAGTTATGTTTTGTGTAATAAATGCATGCTATACTGATATAAACATTTATGCGGTATTGTGAAAATTCATACATCCAAGCCTTGCGACAGTCGGATAACCCTTTTAGTAAAGGTTATCAAAAAATGTATTCGGATTCGGTCATTCCTTACGTCCAAACAAACCCGAGATTTCAGGAATGGGATTTGTCAAGTCCTATGGTACCACTACCTACTACCGAGCGGCATGATCGGTGTTAATGAATGTACAGTATAGTTTAAACAAACCAAATGTCATACCAAAATGTAAGCATAGAATGTAATGTAAAATAATGTACTAAGTACGCACACAATGGGCATACATAGCATAGAATGTAATGTAAAATAATGTACTAAGTACGCACACAATGGGCATACATAGCATAAGATGTAATGAAATCATGTACTATAAATGTACTAATGAACATAGCAAGTATATGATGTGAAAACAGGAAAGCATGAAAGTAACAAGTAGGCACATGTGTTTCACCCCAAAATGTTTGGAAAAACAGTAAAAGAGGGGTCTATGTACTCACCTGAGATTGCTTAGTAGTCCTTGAGTAACAACCAAACAATGTTAGAGATCACGGATATCAAACGGCACCTAATATAGGTAACTACATTAATAAACCGGACCTAAATCGGAAGATCGGATAGAATGTGATTTAGACCCGACAAGTTTGAAGACTTGTTTAATATGGGTATTTCATACACATTCTGGATTTCGAGATAAAACCGATAAGGTTTGACCCGCTTCGGCTAATTTATGTAAACTAGTTATATAAACCGAACCGAACGCGTAATAAGCGTAACGGGTATCCGTAAGAGCCACATACAGGTTTCCTAGGTTAATATGCTTCAAATATGTTGTGACATCAGTAAAATGTCTTTTATTATGCCCGAAACGTATTTAAACACAAACTAGGCCCCGTAGGGGTAGTTTGGTCATTTAAAAGGTTATAAAAGAGTTTAAGTATTAACCTGAGTTACAGGTCTGATGTAATCAGCAAATATACTCAATTTTCTAAGTTATATCAGTAGGGTAAAGTATATATGTGAAATTTATCAAATATAACCAATCTATGCACCGTAGGGGCATTTTGGTAATTTCACATAAGCCGTAAAGCTCAAAACTGAAGTCTGAGTTAAACAACTCTTGCTTACTGTTAAAACATTATAATTTACCTAAAATATCAGTAGGTATCAACCCTTGTATGTCTAAAATAGTTCTAGTACATATTATGCGTTAAAAACGCTTAGAAAGGCGATTAGGAGCCGTTTCCGGGTTCGATACATAAAGCTGATATTTTTATTATTCCAGAAGGCTTAAAATAATTTATTTATCATTTAAAATAAGTAGCAAAAGGTTTGGAGTCAATTAGATATGTAAAACTCATTTTATAGCCCGTAAGGGCAAAACCGACAATTACCGGATTAAGCCTACGACTATAAGTTATGCTCAGCCTAAAATTAATTAAAAATCTTCAAAAATCCCAAAATAATATATTACATCAGTAGGTAATAAGTTTGATATCAAAAAGTAGGCTTAACTAGGCTATACGCTAATTACGCCGTTTAATTAACATAAAGCTTTCATTTTGCGCTAATGATCATAACTCCCAATCTACACCACCAATTGATCTCAAATTTTGGGTACAAGTTTATATATTAGTAACAAAGGTTTCTACTCTTTTACATTTTCAAAAATCACGTTTTAAGGTAAAAAGGGCATAATGGTCAACATATGAACAATTAACGGAAACATGCATATTAATTGGATAACTAATGAACTAAGGTGTATAATCACAGAGGGTTATACTAGTATGTAACCTAGTCCAATTAAAGCTCTGAGGAATTTCTAAAACATGCCTAAACGGGTCAGAACTGAAAGTCAAAGCGAAAGTCAAACTATGTGACTTTCGGTTCCGAACCGGGTCTAAACAGGAAATTGTCGGGTTGAACATGTTTGGACATGTTCTTACACTAATTACTAAGTTATATTAATGATCAAACAGGTTGTATGTGTTCTACATAGCTAATTATGCATAAATTAGAAATTTAGCATCCTGTTGACTTTTTAAGAACAAGTTTGACCCGACTTTTGACCTAGTTAGAGTGGGAATCAGGGGGAACCCTTTTAAGGGTTTATTACCCACATAATTACCAACTTATAACTACTTTTGATTCGACTAATCACTGGACCATTAGTGATTAATCGTTAAGTTAACCGTTAATTACGACGGTTGACTTCTAAGCTAAAACTAACCTAAAACTTAAACTAAGGAAGGTTAGGAAAAGTTACAAGAGTCCTATGAATGACCAGAGATCACTTGAGAGAAGGCTTGTGCTCCAGAAATGATCAGAAAGCTGAATGAAGGTGTGAAGAACTTGGTTGCAACAAAGGGCCTTTTATAGTGATTTCAACACCACAAATCTTTGACACACAAGTCTACAAGTGACCACAACTTACTAACAAGTGTCCCTAGATGTTTAGGGGGTGTTTAGGGGCCAAGTAAGATGAGGAAAATCGAGTTAAAGTCGATTGCAAGGGCCATGGCAGACAAGAAATCCAAGAAAATCGAATTCTGTCCAGATAAGGCAGTCGCGCAGCGCGACTGCATATATGGTTAGTGCTCGCGCTACGCGAGCCCATGGTGTCATCCAACAAAATTTTTCCTTAATCGCAGTTTTGGTCCCTGGTCCTTCTAAAGGTCGCTTTCGCGTCTTGTTTTGCACTATGAGCCCTCTAAATTGACATATAAGGGCTTCAAGATATTTACCCACTTTGTTAAGTCCTCGGTTAACTTTATTGTTACCCGAAAGGTCCTAAACTTCAACGTTGACGCGTTAACCCCTTGTACACGGATTTGATCATAACTTTCTCGTACGATAACGAAACTTTATGAAATTTATATTGTGCATTCTAGTGAGCATAATTAACCGTTACAAAGCTTCGGGTTTGTCAAGTTTAGTCCCTGTAAGTGAATTTACTTGTTTTTGCCATACCAAAGCCTTCAAAACTTATTTCTAAGTTATGTAAGGGTTATTTAAGGTATGTTAAGTATATGTTGAAGTTCCGGAGTATTTGTTGCATTAAACTGATTTCGTTTACGCACCAGTTTGCGTATAAATCTCCAGAAAGTGATATAGAGTTTGAAATTGGACAAAAGTCAAAACACGAAAAATGTAAAACATAACCAAACAAACATTGGGATCAAATAACATTGTTTTATTATTAATTGAACTGTTCACAATGATAACAAGCACGGATGTTACACCCGATAGATCTACCACTCCTGCCCCTCGGTCTTTACTAGATTATTGGTACTTAAGAGTGCGCCTAGTGTAACAACTGTGCTTGTAATCACTATGAACGGTTCTGTTATCAATAAAACAATGTTATTTGATCCCAATGTTTGTTTTGTTATGTTATACATTTTTCATGTTTTAACTTTTATGTAATTTCAAACTCTACATCGCTTTCTGGAGAGTTATACGCAAACTAGTGCGTAAACGTACTCAGTTTAATGCGACAAATACTCCGGAACATCAACATATACTCAACATACCTTAAATAACCTTTACATAACTTAGAAATAAGTTTTGAAGGCCTTGGTATGGCAAAAACAAGTTAATTCGCTTACAGGGTCTAAACTTGACAAACTACGAAAGTATGCCAATCTGAACTGTAACGAACATTCCGGAACATGACCATAAGTTAAACACACCTTAAATATCCTTTACATAGCTTAGAAATAGGCTTTGAGAGGTTCGGTGTGCTAAAATAAACTTTTGGGACATTCAGGGACTAAAAGTGTCAAAAAGTGCACAAGTTTGCATTTTCGCGCATAACTTACGTTCTGAATACATCTGGACATCCAAAAATTTATGTAAGCATGACTACATTATATTTTAGTGTTCGCCATAAGAAAAATCCATTCGTCGCGTCATTTGGATCGTTTTTCGCGCTTATGCGCATTCCGTCGTAATTAAGCGAACATCGCGTTCGTACGACCAAACGAACCATCATCCGGCATATTTTTGAGTATGTTTTGAGTTCCCTATACTTTAACTTCATTTTAGAGACTAGAAATGAGGTTAACGGGGTTCAAACGCATCGAAAAAGGCCTTAAACACGTGCAGGGACCATTGCTGCCAATTTTGAAACTTTCTGATTCAGGGGGAGTGCTAGCGTAGCGCGACGCCTATGGGGCTACCTGTCGCGCTACGCGACTGACTATCTGATCAGATTCAATGTTTCTAAACACAAGTTGCAACTAATTGATTCTTAACCACATGTTTTAAGTTGCTTAGCCACTAAGATAAAGAGCATATGTGGCTTCCATAACCTTTCAACAAGTGTACGGATGTGATCGAATCACGGTTTCCATGAAATGATCTCAACGGTTCACCGAAAACTATATATACCCCATGCCTTTCATTGTTTTAAGGCACTAGAATCTAATTGATTGTGTTCTAAGTTGAAACCTTGTTTCATACCTGAACTATATTGATCTAGATTAGCATTCGGGGACCCTTCGTAAGTATTCTTTTGTTCTTTTCCTTATTTTTACCGCTTTTCGAGTCAGAAAGTCAAAATTTGTTTGACTTTCAGCATTGACCAGTAATGGTCAATGCGAAGTTCGTTTGAACTTCGCAACGTGATTGTAATCACGATGGTCATAGTCCCTTGGGACTATGCCTACTGATTACCACGTTGTCTAGGGTCGTAGGGTAAGCGATCTAATAAATCGCTTATACCTCGAACCCGACCCAGTTTGGTCGATCGTTAGGATCCGACCAAACACAGTAGGTGACCATATTAGGTAGGGAATAACCTTCCAAGGTTATACCCTATGGTCACATCGTTTAAGTAGTTGTATGATAGGTAGTTTATATGCCTTAGGTAAATTACCAGAATACCCTTTTCATGTATAATTGGTAATTAAGCATATGTAACCTAAACTTTTGTCACATAACTGATTATGTAACATGTTTAGGCATATAACACTTGTCATAGGGCTAGTTAGGCGGTCCAAACGCGTTTCACGCGCACGACGCGTTAAAGTAGCATAAGCTACCTAAACGGGTCGTAATGGGTCGTAAACAATTATGTTAAGTTTCATTTAGAATGTAGGCTTTGTTAAACCATATCACGTGAGTTCTGACACTCATTTGGTTTACAAACCCTAATGCTACCCAGTCTTCCGAGATAGGTCCGGTTTATTAACATAGTTACCTATACTAGGTGTCGTTTGATTCCGAGATCGCTAGCTTTACTTGGTGATTATCTTTAGACATCTGAGCAATCACAAGTGAGTACATAGACCCCTCTTTTACTGTTTTCCAAACTGTTTTGGGGTGGAACACATGTGCCTACTTGTTACTTTCATGCTTTCCTGTTTTAACATCATATACCTGCTATGTTCGTTAGTACATTATAGTACATGATTTCATTTCATCTTATGCTAGGTGTGCCCATTGTGTGCATTACTTAGTACATTGTTTTACATGACATTTCCTGCTAGGTGTGCCCATTGTGTGCATTACTTAGTACATTGTTTTACATGACATTTCCTGCTAGGTGTGCCCATTGTGTGCATTACTTAGTACATCGTTTTACATGACATTTCACGCTATGTATGTTCATTGGATTACATACTTAGTGCATTGTTTTCACATGTTTACATTTTGGTATGACATTTGGTTTGTTTACATGGGACAATACATTCATTAACATTAGCTACGCCGTTCGTTAGTAGGTAGTGGTACCATAGGAATTGACAACTCCCGTTCCGGACATCCCAGGGAAAGGGGACAGAAAGGAATGACCGAATTCGTTGATATAAAGACAGATAGACCTTTAATTTGTTTAAAGGGTTTATCACCACAGTCGCAAGGCTTGGATGTATGCATTTTCACAATACCGCATAAATGTTCATATTAAATAGTTGCATGCATCTACACAAAACATAGCTTTGATTTAAACCAAGTTTTACTTCAATACTTTGTTTTTGTGCATATGGTTTAGTTGAGACATTTCACTTGCCATACATGGACATTTTGACATAGACATTTGACATGGATAATTGACATAGACATTTGACATGGATATTTGACATAGACATTTTGACATGATTTACATTTGACACAAACATTTTTGACATTGGTTTTACATACTACATGATCTACATCTTGACATGAACACTTTGACATATTATTCAATACATTGACAAATGGTTTAAACATAGACCTCTTACATTGGTTGGTTTGGTTTGGTTTGATTAAGTGATTAAGTTAACGATGCGTGTGTGATATGATACAAGCATGGTGGATACGCCGCTGGTACTTCCTATATATAAGTGTTTGTATGGTATTACATGGCGTAACGTTATTTGAATCATTTCAGTTTGAGACATAGAACATTTTATACAAATAACATGCTTTTCACAAGACATTGATTTACAAACAACTTATCTTATACAAACACATTTTTACATGGTTATTTATTTAACCTGACATTTACTTATACATATCATCTGACCTTATTGTTTTCAAATGATTTACAAGACAAAGCAAAGTACGGGGTTCATGATTAAACATTTTTCTTAAACTCAAGTCATGAATCCTATTTTCACAAAACCTATGTATCTCACAGGCATTTTTATGCTGACGTACCTATTTTCACATGTGTTTTCAGGTGCTTTTCCATAGGATGTTGATCATGATACTAGGGCGGACCTGTGCCTTAGAAACTTTAAAAGAAATTAGACTATGTTTAATTATGTTCTGAACTCTTTAATTACCTGTTTGAAACAATGAAACACCCTTGTTTAATAAATAAATAAAACTTTGTATGCCATGGTTATGAGACAATTAATTCTGTCGCAACACGCCCCGATGTTTCCGCCGCGATTTGTTGTTTTACGCGGTCGGGGTGTGACAGAAGAGTTGGTATCAGAGCCAATGGTTATAGGGAATTAGGTTATTAGTAATGCTTTGACCTAGACTATAACTTTTCTAGGAACCTGACACAAGTTATCTTGTGTTTAGATCTTAAAACATGTACATCACCTATCCTTAGGTGATTAACAAAACAAGGAACCAAAATTTTTCCGAAACGATTTTTGAAAAACAATCATCTGTTTTTGAATGATTTATTACAAGGTTTTGAACCCTCAATTGTAAGGTTTTGAACCCTCTGTTATATGGTTTTGAACCCTTTTCAAGTTTGGTTTTTGGCCTTGTGCCTTCTAATTTTCAAAATCCCGTCAAACGTTGTGGGTTTTAAATAATGTGAACATGTGCAAACTGGAAGGGTGAATGCCTGTATTCTGGGTTTTCTGTCTAGGCAAGCACTTCGTATACATCTCAACCAGACGCGAGACCAGTTGTGCTTACCTGGGAATTCTTGGGATGAGTGTTCACTTATAGGCGAGCATGTCTTCATTATACATTATTTTTTATCCATTTACTTTGATTAGTCACTGTGAGTCGTTTGTTTGCTTTGTGATACGGACGAATGACCACCATCTATGCTGTTTGCAATTCTTGTTTTTATCATCTCATTCTTTTCATCCAATCATCTCACTCGTTTCTTTTCATGTTTTCCTCTTTTAGAATGCCTCCTCGACGCGAGAACCAGATAGCTACTGCCGAGCTGGCAGAAATTATTGCGCAGCAGATGGCTGCTCAATTTCCAAATCTCTTTGCTCAATGGAACCAGGCCAACAACAACAACAATGTTCCATGCAAATACAAGGATTTTAACCAGGCTAAACCACTCAAGTTCAGTGGTTCTGAAGGAGCAACTGGGCTTCTTCAGTGGTTCGAGAGTATAGAGAATACTTTTCGCCATGTGCAGTGTCCGGATAATCGCAAGGTCGAGTTCTCCTCGAGCGTATTTCAGAAGAGGGCTTTGACATGGTGGAACGGGGTTATGAGAGACCGGGGTGCAGAAGTTGCTCTCGCACAGACATGGGCTGAACTTAGAGCCCTTATGATGAGGGAATTCTGTCCTCGCCATGAACAGCGAGCGTTGGAGAAAGAGTTTGATGTTTTGAAGCAAGATAGTGGTGAGCACAGGGCTTATACTGATCGGTTTGAAGAGTTGAGTTTGCTTTGCCCGACAATGGTCACCCCACTCGACAAGGCTATCGAGAGATACATCGATGGCCTACCTGACTCGGTACAAGACATTCTTACTGGTAGTAACCCTGCCACACTTCGTCAGGCGATCGAGTTATCTGCGACATTGACTGAGTCGCAGATCCGGAAGAACAGGTTACACAGGAAGGGTGACAAGGGCAAGAAGCAGTCGGCTGACAAGGAAGATAGCAAGAAAGGTCAAAACTTGAATGGAAAGAACTCTGGTTCTTCAAAAAGGGCAAAGAAGCGTAAGGCTTCTCAAAATTTTGCTATCACTGCCCAAGCTAACCAGGCAGCTCCCAACCAACCCGCACAGCCTCCAGCGAAGAAACCCTATACAGGGAATGCACCTTTGTGCAATAGATGCAACAGTCACCACCAGCCACAACTTCCATGCCGTTTCTGTACTAACTGTGGGAAATCAGGCCATCTCGCCAATGTTTGTCGATCTGCTCAGAATCCCGCGGTTCAGAACCCGGCTCAACAAGTTGTTCAGCCTCCTGCTTAGCAACAGGGTCAAGCTGCAAGACCACAATACCCACCAGGTGCTTGTTACAATTGTGGGGATCTGACCCACTATAGGAATCGGTGCCCAAGACTGGCGAACCAGAACCAGAATCAGGCTCTGGCTCGAGGCCGAGTTTTTAACATGAATGCCCAAGAGGCACAGGCTGACGATAATGTGGTGAACGGTACGTTCTTTATTAATAATCAGCCTGCATCTGTTCTTTTCGATTCCGGTGCCGATAAGAGTTTCGTGTCTTTGTCCTTTGAGCAAATGCTTCACGTGTCTAGAACGAAACTAGGCAAATCTTTGACAGTAGAGGTTGCTAGTGGTGAACCCATTATTCTTGATTCTGTTCTTCACAACTGCCAGTTGAATCTTAACGACCATCTTTTTCCTATTGACCTCGCGCCTATGCAACTTGGAAGCTTCGACGTTATTGTGGGAATGGATTGGTTATCCAAGCATCACGCAGAGATAGTTTGTTCTAAGAAGATTGTTCGTGTGCCACTTTCGACAGGCGAGATCCTGCAGGTTCAAGGTGAGAAGCCTATCGGTGGTCTCAGACTCATGTCTTGTTTTAAAGCTCGGAAGTATCTGCAGAAGAACTATGTGGCTTTCTTAGCACATGTTACAGAAGATAAAGGCAAGGGTAAGTCTATTTCAGATATTCCTGTCGTTCGGGATTATTCTGAAGTGTTCCCTGAAGATTTACCTGGTCTACCTCCAGCACGCCAAGTCGAGTTCCGCATTGATCTCGTACCTGGTGCAAATCCCATTGCCAGAGCTCCATATCGTCTTGCACCGTCTGAGATGCAAGAGTTGTCTAAGCAGCTTCAGGAGCTCTCTGACAAAGGTTTTATCCGTCCCAGCTTTTCACCTTGGGGTGCTCCCGTTCTTTTTTTCAAGAAGAAGGATGGATCCTTTAGAATGTGTATCGATTATCGTGAGCTTAACAAGCTTACCATCAAGAATCGATATCCTCTACCTCGCATCGATGACCTCTTTGATCAGTTACAAGGCGCTTCTTATTTTTCGAAGATTGATCTGCGATCTGGATATCATCAACTTCGGGTGCATGAAGAAGACATTCCGAAGACAGCATTCCGTACTCGTTATGGGCATTATGAATTCACAGTCATGCCATTCGGTTTGACTAATGCTCCTGCTGTTTTCATGGACCTAATGAATAGGGCCTGCAAACCTTATTTGGATCAGTTCGTCATTGTTTTTATTGACGATATCTTGATTTACTCTAAGACGCGAGCTGATCACGAGCAGCATCTTCGTCTTACTTTGGAACTCCTAAAGAAAGAGCAACTTTTCGCCAAATTCTCCAAGTGCGAATTTTGGCTTAAAGAAGTTCAATTCTTAGGACATATTATCAACGAACAAGTTATTCATGTAGATCCCTCCAAGATCAGTGCGATTAAGGATTGGGATACGCCTACTACTCCTACTGAAGTTCGTTCTTTTCTTGGTCTAGCGGGTTATTATCGCCGCTTCATAGAAAACTTCTCGAAGATTGCAGTTCCTCTAACTGCTCTAACTCAGAAGAAAATGCCCTTTTATTGGGGGTACAAACAAGAGGAAGCTTTTCAACACCTGAAGCAGAAGCTTTGCGATGCGCCTGTTCTATCATTGCCTGAGGGTGATGATGATTTTGTTGTGTATTGTGATGCATCGAAATTGGGTCTTGGCTGTGTTCTTATGCAAAGGAACAAAGTCATAGCTTATGCATCGAGGCAGTTGAAGATTCATGAGAAGAACTACACCACTCATGATCTTGAGTTGGGTGCAGTTATTTTCGCTCTCAAGATCTGGAGACACTATTTGTACGGTACAAAATGTGTGGTTTTCACGGACCACAAAAGTCTTCAGCATATCTTCAATCAGAAAGAACTCAACATGAGGCAACGACGTTGGGTTGAGCTTTTAAACGACTATGACTGCGAAATTCGCTACCATCCTGGTAAGGCGAATGTCGTAGCCGATGCATTGAGTCGTAAGGAACATACTAAGCTTCATTGTGTACGTGTTCAATCTGTTATTCAAGCTCGATCTGATATCCAATCACGCATTTCTCAAGCTCAACAATCTTGTGTTTCACAAGGATTGATGGATAAGGAATTTCCTTATCACATAACACCTGCTCTGGAACTGAAGGACAATGGATCGTATTACTTCATGGACCGTTTGTGGGTCCCAAGCCAGGATGATCTTCGTACCTTGCTTATGGATGAAGCCCATAAGTCTCGCTATTCTATTCATCCGGGCTCAGATAAAATGTATAAGGATCTTCGTACTCACTATTGGTGGCCTGGTATGAAGAAAGACATTGCCTTATACGTATCAAAATGCCTTACTTGTCTTAAGGTTAAGGCTGAACATCAGCGTCCTTCGGGTTTATTGGAGCAACCAGAGATCCCAGTTTGGAAATGGGAAAACATTACTATGGATCTTGTTACCAAACTCCCGCGCACAAAGAAAGGTCATGATGCCATCTGGGTAGTCGTTGATCGTCTTACAAAGTCAGCGCATTTCTTGCCAATCCGCGAGGATTTTCCTACTGACAGACTTGCTCAGTTATATGTAGATGAAATTGTAGCTCGACATGGTATTCCTTTGAACATCATTTCTGACAGAGATGCTCGTTTCACTTCTCATTTTTGGAGAACCATGCAATCTGCTATGGGGACCCAACTTAATCTGAGCACAGCTTATCATCCGCAAACGGATGGTCAATCTGAGAGAACAATCCAGACTCTGGAGGATATGCTTAGAGCTTGTGTGATCGATTTTGGTGGTAGCTGGGATTCACATCTTAAATTGATTGAATTCTCCTACAACAACAGTTATCACACTAGCATCAAAATGGCTCCTTTCGAAGCTCTCTATGGTCGAAAATGTCGTTCACCAGTCTGCTGGAATGAGATTGGCGAGGCTCAACTTACTGGACCTGCCCTCATTTTAGAGACAACTGACAAGGTCAAGAAGGTTCGTGATAACCTTCAGGCAGCTAGAAGCCGTCAGAAGATTTACGCGGACCCAAAACGCAAAGCCTTGGAATTTCAAGTCGGTGATCGAGTATTACTTAAGGTCTCACCTTGGAAAGGTGTGATCAGAATTGGAAAGAAAGGAAAACTTGCACCTAGATACGTTGGACCAATCAAGATCGTCGAAAGAATCGGAAAGGTAGCCTACAGACTTGAGTTACCTCCTGAACTGGGAAATGTTCATCCAACTTTTCACGTGTCCAATCTCAAGAAGTGTACAACTGATGAGAATTTCTCCATACCGCTTGACGAAATTCGTGTTGGCACAACACTGAAATTTGTTGAAAAACCAGTGGAAATCATGGAACGAGAAGTCAAGTGGCTTAAACGCAAGCGCATTCCTTTGGTCAAAGTTCGCTGGGAAGCTAAACGTGGACCTGAGTTTACTTGGGAACGCGAAGATCAAATGAAGGCGAAATATCCACATCTTTTTCCACGAGTTTCCTCAAAATAAATTTCGGGACGAAATTTCCACAAGTAGGGGAGACTGTAACAACTGTGCTTGTAATCACTATGAACGGTTCTGTTATCAATAAAACAATGTTATTTGATCCCAATGTTTGTTTTGTTATGTTATACATTTTTCATGTTTTAACTTTTATGTAATTTCAAACTCTACATCGCTTTCTGGAGAGTTATACGCAAACTAGTGCGTAAACGTACTCAGTTTAATGCGACAAATACTCCGGAACATCAACATATACTCAACATACCTTAAATAACCTTTACATAACTTAGAAATAAGTTTTGAAGGCCTTGGTATGGCAAAAACAAGTTAATTCGCTTACAGGGTCTAAACTTGACAAACTACGAAAGTATGCCAATCTGAACTGTAACGAACATTCCGGAACATGACCATAAGTTAAACACACCTTAAATATCCTTTACATAGCTTAGAAATAGGCTTTGAGAGGTTCGGTGTGCTAAAATAAACTTTTGGGACATTCAGGGACTAAAAGTGTCAAAAAGTGCACAAGTTTGCATTTTCGCGCATAACTTACGTTCTGAATACATCTGGACATCCAAAAATTTATGTAAGCATGACTACATTATATTTTAGTGTTCGCCATAAGAAAAATCCATTCGTCACGTCATTTGGATCGTTTTTCGCGCTTATGCGCATTCCGTCGTAATTAAGCGAACATCGCGTTCGTACGACCAAACGAACCATCATCCGGCATATTTTTTAGTATGTTTTGAGTTCCCTATACTTTAACTTCATTTTAGAGACTAGAAATGAGGTTAACGGGGTTCAAACGCATCGAAAAAGGCCTTAAACACGTGCAGGGACCATTGCTGCCAATTTTGAAACTTTCTGATTCAGGGGGAGTGCTAGCGTAGCGCGACGCCTATGGGGCTACCTGTCGCGCTACGCGACTGACTATCTGATCAGATTCAATGTTTCTAAACACAAGTTGCAACTAATTGATTCTTAACCACATGTTTTAAGTTGCTTAGCCACTAAGATAAAGAGCATATGTGGCTTCCATAACCTTTCAACAAGTGTACGGATGTGATCGAATCACGGTTTCCATGAAATGATCTCAACGGTTCACCGAAAACTATATATACCCCATGCCTTTCATTGTTTTAAGGCACTAGAATCTAATTGATTGTGTTCTAAGTTGAAACCTTGTTTCATACCTGAACTATATTGATCTAGATTAGCATTCGGGGACCCTTCGTAAGTATTCTTTCGTTCTTTTCCTTATTTTTACCGCTTTTCGAGTCAGAAAGTCAAACTTTGTTTGACTTTCAGCATTGACCAGTAATGGTCAATGCGAAGTTCGTTTGAACTTCGCAACGTGATTGTAATCACGATGGTCATAGTCCCTTGGGACTATGCCTACTGATTACCACGTTGTCTAGTGTCGTAGGGTAAGCGATCTAATAAATCGCTTATACCTCGAACCCGACCCAGTTTGGTCGATCGTTAGGATCCGACCAAACACAGTAGGTGACCATATTAGGTAGGGAATAACCTTCCAAGGTTATACCCTATGGTCACATCGTTTAAGTAGTTGTATGATAGGTAGTTTATATGCCTTAGGTAAATTACCAGAATACCCTTTTCATGTATAATTGGTAATTAAGCATATGTAACCTAAACTTTTGTCACATAACTGATTATGTAACATGTTTAGGCATATAACACTTGTCATAGGGCTAGTTAGGCGGTCCAAACGCGTTTCACGCGCACGACGCGTTAAAGTAGCATAAGCTACCTAAACGGGTCGTAATGGGTCGTAAACAATTATGTTAAGTTTCATTTAGCATGTAGGCTTTGTTAAACCATATCACGTGAGTTCTGACACTCATTTGGTTTACAAACCCTAATGCTACCCAGTCTTCCGAGATAGGTCCGGTTTATTAACATAGTTACCTATACTAGGTGCCGTTTGATTCCGAGATCGCTAGCTTTACTTGGTGATTATCTTTAGACATCTGAGCAATCACAAGTGAGTACATAGACCCCTCTTTTACTGTTTTCCAAACTGTTTTGGGGTGGAACACATGTGCCTACTTGTTACTTTCATGCTTTCCTGTTTTAACATCATATACCTGCTATGTTCGTTAGTACATTATAGTACATGATTTCATTTCATCTTATGCTAGGTGTGCCCATTGTGTGCATTACTTAGTACATTGTTTTACATGACATTTCCTGCTAGGTGTGCCCATTGTGTGCATTACTTAGTACATTGTTTTACATGACATTTCCTGCTAGGTGTGCCCATTGTGTGCATTACTTAGTACATCGTTTTACATGACATTTCACGCTATGTATGTTCATTGGATTACATACTTAGTGCATTGTTTTCACATGTTTACATTTTGGTATGACATTTGGTTTGTTTACATGGGACAATACATTCATTAACATTAGCTACGCCGTTCGTTAGTAGGTAGTGGTACCATAGGAATTGACAACTCCCGTTCCGGACATCCCAGGGAAAGGGGACAGAAAGGAATGACCGAATTCGTTGATATAAAGACAGATAGACCTTTAATTTGTTTAAAGGGTTAATCACCACAGTCGCAAGGCTTGGATGTATGCATTTTCACAATACCGCATAAATGTTCATATTAAATAGTTGCATGCATCTACACAAAACATAGCTTTGATTTAAACCAAGTTTTACTTCAATACTTTGTTTTTGTGCATATGGTTTAGTTGAGACATTTCACTTGCCATACATGGACATTTTGACATAGACATTTGACATGGATAATTGACATAGACATTTTGACATGATTTACATTTGACACAAACATTTTTGACATTGGTTTTACATACTACATGATCTACATCTTGACATGAACACTTTGACATATTATTCAATACATTGACAAATGGTTTAAACATAGACCTCTTACATTGGTTGGTTTGGTTTGGTTTGATTAAGTGATTAAGTTAACGATGCGTGTGTAATATGATACAAGCATGGTGGATACGCCGCTGGTACTTCCTATATATAAGTGTTTGTATGGTATTACATGGCGTAACGTTATTTGAATCATTTCAGTTTGAGACATAGAACATTTTATACAAATAACATGCTTTTCACAAGACATTGATTTACAAACAACTTATCTTATACAAACACATTTTTACATGGTTATTTATTTAACCTGACATTTACTTATACATATCATCTGACCTTATTGTTTTCAAATGATTTACAAGACAAAGCAAAGTACGGGGTTCATGATTAAACATTTTTCTTAAACTCAAGTCATGAATCCTATTTTCACAAAACCTATGTATCTCACAGGCATTTTTATGCTGACGTACCTATTTTCACATGTGTTTTCAGGTGCTTTTCCATAGGATGTTGATCATGATACTAGGGCGGACCTGTGCCTTAGAAACTTTAAAAGAAGTTAGACTATGTTTAATTATGTTCTGAACTCTTTAATTACCTGTTTGAAACAATGAAACACCCTTGTTTAATAAATAAATAAAACTTTGTATGCCATGGTTATGAGACAATTAATTATGTCGCAACACGCCCCGATGTTTCCGCCGCGATTTGTTGTTTTACGCGGTCGGGGTGTGACACCTAGCCATCCACAGGATCTAACAGTTCATTCCTTAGCTAAACCATACCATTGAAACATGTATTTCACCCCCGAGAGTTATAAATCCGAAAACAATTAAGAGAAAAGGAGGACATGAACTCACAAATTTGCGTCCGTAGCCTCGTGTACTCAAAGTGGATGTCCTTAAGTCGTACTACTACCTACACACGTGCTAAGTTTTTAGACACTTAGGTCGTGTAACGACTCTTAGCCTTAGTTATTTATTAAGACTTATTTTGGAATTTTGGTATACTTTGAGTTACATGCTTGGTGTATGTTGTATACGTAATTATATAATTCCAAATTATATATATATATATATATATATATATATATATTAGTTAAAATAATGATATTTTAACTTAAATTATTTCCATACAATTATTCGGGGGGCATTTGTTAAAAATAATATATTTTTAACTTGTTTTGTCATACGGTTGTCATATATGTATTTTCAAGTATAGGCATTCTTTAACAATGCATAAAGGAGTGGTGCAATTGAGGCCATGGATAATTATGGGCGATTTTAATGTTGCATTGAACTTAAATGACAAATGTTTTGGATCTTCTACTCACACGGCTGCTATGAGGGAATTTAATGATTGTGTGAATGTGATCGAGGTTTTTGATGTTAGAGCTCATGGGATGCATTTTACGTGGAATCAACGTCCGAAAAACGGCATTGGGGTTCGAAAGAAGTTGGACAGAATTATGGCAAATATTAGTTTTGTGGATACATTTATAGATGCTTACGCGGTATTTCTTCCGAATGGTGTATCTGATCATTGCCCAGGTCTGTTGAAAATGCAAAAGGCTGCTCGGGTGAGACCAAAACCGTTTAAATTTGCAAATTTCTTGACACATAAAAATGAATTTATGGATGTTGTTAGAAATGGCTGGAATTTACAAGTGTTGGGAGTGCCGATGTTTCGTCTTGTCAAGAAACTTAAGGGGTTAAAGCATCCATTAAGAGTGCTTTTGCGCAAACAAGGAAACATTCATAAGAAGGTGCTTGAACTTAAAGATGAGCTGGATAATCTGCAGAAAGCCTTGGATTCTGATCCGTTCAACTCGGTTCTTAAGGAAGCTGAAAGTGTGAGCATTAAGAAGTATACGGAAGCTTCGTTGGATGAGGAAAGATTTTTGAAACAAAAGGCGAAACAAAAATGGTTAGAAGCTGGAGATTCGAACTCAGCTTTCTTTCATAATGTCTTGAAGTGCCGAAACCATGTAAATAAAATTAATGTTATCAAAGACACGGAAGGGGTGTTGTATGAAGGTGATCAGGTTTCATCAGCTCTGGTTAATTACTTTCAAGGTTTTCTGGGTAAAAATAGGACTATGGCTGGTAAAGTGAACCGAGAAGTTTTTGTGAACTCTCTAAATCCTCTAGTGGCAAACAATATGTGTCGGCCAGTGACACAAGAGGAGGTAAAAGCTGCTATTTTTCAGTTAGTGAGAATAAGGCGCCGGGACCGGATGGTTTTACGTCTGGGTTCTTTAAAAAGGCGTGGCCTATTGTTGGTAGTGAGGTTACTGATGCTGTGATTGATTTTTTTGAGTCGGGTAGAATGCTTCAAGAGATTAACCATACCTTTTTGGCTCTCATTCCTAAGGTGAATACTCCCGAAGTTGTTACGGATTACAGGCCTATCTCATGTTGCAATGTTGTCTATAAGGCGATAAGTAAGATTTTAACGACTCGGATTCTTGAAGGGTTGAAAGATTTGATTAGCAACAACCAATCGGCGTTTGTTCCGGGGAGAAGGATATCTGATAATATAATGCTTACGCAGGAGCTCATGCATAATTATCATCGTTCAAATGGTCCTCCTCGATGTGCTATGAAAGTAGATATTCAAAAAGCGTATGATACGGTGGATTGGGGATTTCTTAGGGATGTTCTTCATGGTTTTGGATTTCGGCCTATTTTTATTTCCTGGGTTATGGAATGTGTCACCACTACTTCCTTTTCTTTAAGTATAAATGGGAATGTCCATGGATACTTTAAAGGAAAGAGGGGGTTACGTCAGGGTGATCCAATGTCTCCGTACTTATTTACTATGGTGATGGAAGTGCTAACGTTGATGCTTGCAAAAGCAGCTGATTTGGACTCCTCGTTTAGATTTCATAACAAGTGTGAGAAACAAATGATAATAAACTTATGCTTTGCGGATGACTTATTATTATTTGCTAGGGGAGATGTCGGCTCAGTTAAGATGATCATGCAGTCCTTGAAGAACTTTGAGGGGGTATCTGGTCTCGTCCCCAGTAGTTCCAAAAGCTCCATTTTCTTTTGTAATGTTTCTAGTTCCGTCAAATCCAGGATTGCTGATTTGGTTCCGTTTGAAGAAGGAAAGTTACCCATGAAATACTTGGGGGTTCCTTTGCTGGCTTCTAGACTGTTGATCAAAGATTGCAGGGTGTTAGTGGAACGTATGAACAAACGCATTGCAGGTTGGAAGAACAGGTTTCTATCGTTTGCTGGTAGGCTTCAATTAGTCCTTTCGGTGCTTTCCTCTATCCATGTGTATTGGGCTTCAGTTTTTATTTTACCAACTAGTATTATAAAGGATATGGAGAGCAAAATGAAAAGGTTTCTTTGGGGGTATGGCACAGTCTCTAAGGGGAGAGCTAAAGTGGCTTGGAAGGAGGTATGCCTTCCAAAAGTGGAGGGGGGTTTGGGAATCAGACGTATTGCGGAGGTAAACAAATCCCTTATGGCCTATCATATTTACAGTATATTATCGGGGAGGAATTCTTTATGGACGACCTGGGTTGGGATTTATAGACTTCGGGGCCGTAGTGTTTGGGATATTCCGGTGCAAGTAAACTCCCCGTGGGGTTGGAAGAAATTATTGAGATATCGACATATATTTCGTGATTTCTTTTGGTCAAAAATCGGTAATGGTCAGTCTACTTTTCTATGGTTTGATAAATGGAGTGCGGAGTGTCCTCTTGCTAATATTGTTACTCCTAGACAAATGGCTAGATATGGTCTATCCATCAAGTCAAAAGTTGCGGATGTAGTTCAAAATGGTGGTTGGATGTGGCCGGATGATTGGAGAAGGGTATACCCGAATCTGTTTCAGCTTAATCCGCTGAATCTGACAAGTGCAAAGGATAGAGTATTGTGGCTGAATTCGGATGGTAACTTAGTCCCTTTCTCGTCCAAGGAAGTGTGGAATGCTATGCGTATCCGAAATGATACTGCTGATTGGTCGAATGTTGTGTGGTCGTCTTTTAACATTCCTAAACATGCTTTCATATGTTGGCTTATTTTTAAGAGGAAACTGTGGACTCAAGATCGCATTCTGAAATGGAACCAGAAGGTTACGGGTTCAATGAACCAGATGTGTTGCTTGCTATGCTTTGCGGATCAAGAGACACATGAGCATTTATTTTTTCAGTGTGCATATTCGAAATTTATTTGGCTTAGTGTTCGGAACAAAGTGGGAATGCAGTCGGTCCAAGAGACATGGGAAGATATATCCAATTGGCTGATTCCGAGAGCGAAATCCAAAGCGGCTCTTGCGGTTGCTAGTAAACTTCTGGTGGGGGCTATGGCGTATACTATTTGGAGTGAAAGAAACACAAGATTCTTTAGTAACAGGTTGCGACCCCCTAAGCAGATTGTTGATATTGTGATAAACACTGTCAGAACAAAGTTAATATCTTTCAAGTATAAGAGAAAAACAAATGTCAAACGATTTTTGGAGGAGTGGAAGCTTACTAATGAAGATCTTTTGGATGAAGACTGAAGATTTATGTTATTAGTATTGTAATGTCTAGAGTGACTGGTTTATATTGGCTGTTTTCTTGTTTTGCTCTTTTGCGGTATGTCGCGAAGAGAACTAGGGGGTAACTCTGCCTTCCTACTTGTTTCGTTTTGGTTATATTATAAAATCACCGGGGTAACCCTTTACCCAAAAAAAAAAGTATAGGTATACTTATATTATATGAATGTTTTTTTGTATTTTCATATTTAGGCATAATACTTGTATATGGGTATTTTACCAAGTGTTGGTAGTGTATGTCGGTAAGTATTTATATGTATAGGAATACGTATTTTCTTGTATTTATTACGTATTCTATACTTAATTTATGTATAATTTGCCGGAATATTGTTTTTGCATAATTAAAAAAATACCAACTTTATATTATTAAAATATATATATTTTAAGAGAATTTTATAGAAAAATGTCTATGATTTTATTTGATAAAAATATGTATACATCCACATAAATCTTAAAGTAATATATTTTTAAGATCAAAGTTAGAAAAACATATATTTTTAGTTTTCACCAAAATAATATATTTTTGAGTTGTTTATGAACATACATACTTCTTCCACTCCAAAAATAATATATTTTCTAATTTGACAAAATATGATATATTCTTGTAATAATTGTAAAAATTAATACTTTGTCGTTTGTTCGGTTTCGGGAATACCGTTCACCAAATTTGTCAAGATACGAATTAAATTTCTGGAATATATATATAGTCCAAAGTGTCCATTGTCCGAAACGTCCAATATTTGTGTGTAAGTTATATATTTATTTTCTTGTGATTTTTGTAATGCTTCAAATTACAATTTTTAGTATTTTGGTGTGGTATATTATTTTTCAAGTTCCTAATTTTTAGTATAACTAATACAAGTAATATACATGTAGCACATAATTTTGTGACTTTTAAATATATATTTTCCTAAATATATACTTAGTCATTTTTATTATTCTTGAAAATCAACCTCCAATACTTGTAATTTTTATAACAAAATTTATGGTAAATTTTTATGTTTAAAACCATGATCCAAAATCATTTGTAAGCACTTGTTTAAAAATATTTTCTAAGTGTTGACTTTTTACAAAAAAATTTCCATAGTTTCCTTTGAAAATGGAGGTGTCCATGCTTATAGCATATCATTTTCTTTTTCAAAAACTCATCAACAACATTCCTACACTTACCTTATGCCATAAACATATTTCTACATGAAGGTATGAACTTGAAGATTTATAAAATCTTGTAGTATTTTAACATGATGTATAACATGGTTTACTAACACTAAAAACATGATTTTCATTTCATAAAAATCATTTTTACAAAATTTCAATCTTCACAACTTGTAACACATTTTTACAAAAATTCTTTTGCTTGATTTTTTCATGTCTTCTATACCTTGCTAGTTCCATTTTCACACTTAAAACATGTTTATTTTCTTTTAAAACCAAATCATGTAAATCTTGAAGTAAACTTTGTTTTTCTTGAAACTTTTATCTTTGAAATCTTTCACTTTTACATCTTACAACTTGTAGGAATCATCATTCTTCACAAAATCATGTTTATATTCAAGTTCATACTTAACATAAAGGATGATCAACATGGATCTTTCAAGATCCATCCTCATTCTTGCTAGATCATGTTTTAAATCATCATCTAGTAATCTTTTATGTGGTGATCTACACCATACACTCAAGAAATCAACAAACAAGTTCATCACATACAATAAACAACTTAGATCTTTATGATTTTGAGTTTTATTTTTATGTTCATCTTCTTGTTTTGGTGTGATATTTAGATTTTTAGTTACTTATATACTTTAACCACTAAAATAAGGCGTAAAAACAAGATCAAGAAGACTTACTACTAGCACAAAGGCTAGGGATGAACAAGATGCAAGATGAAGAAGAAAAGTGATGATTAATAGCTCCTCAAGTTGGTCCTTCAAGTTTCCTTGCTTGCAACCTTCTTAACTATGCTTAATTCACCTTAGAATATGCTTGGATTAGCTTGGAGGATGAAGAAAAATGGAGATGGAATTGGGGGGTGCTTGGCCGTAGGTTATGGAGAGGGAGAAGGGAGTTTGTTGTTTGAATTTTTGAGAAATGAAAGTGTTGTGAAGACTAATGGATTTATGTTCTTTTATCCTACAACAA
Organism: Helianthus tuberosus; assembly: GCA_030545235.1. Taxonomy (NCBI): domain Eukaryota; kingdom Viridiplantae; phylum Streptophyta; class Magnoliopsida; order Asterales; family Asteraceae; genus Helianthus; species Helianthus tuberosus. The sequence continues at coordinate 130,746,582 of CM060393.1, read as the reverse complement.
GTAATTACACAATAGTTCTTATGCTTAATATCTCCCAACATGCTCAATTAAAATATTCAAGAAATTGTGGAGGTGTGGGGCACTCTTGTAACCGGCCATGGGGGGGGGTGTTTAGTTTGATTTCAAATGTTGGTTAGTTAACTTGGTTAGAATCTAAGTGTTTAGTTAGGGTTTAAATGTGTTTAGGGGTTTTAGATGTGCAAAAAGGTGTTTAGTGTTAACAACTAGTCTTATGATGTTGAAACAACGCTTCTGGTTTAATTTTGGTGTTTCGGGTAGTGTCCGATTATTCGTTTGGACCGGTTCATTAAGGTGCTAAACTACGCAGTTTAGTGAGTTATGCCTTTTATGACAGTTTTCATTCCCGACACTTTACAAGTTATTCTGTACATCTAAACCTTGTCCCTGCACAATATTTTGATGTTCATTTGCTGATTTTTGCTAAATTTTGCAGAATTCTGCATTCAGAGTGTGTTTCGGGTACTTTTTAGTGTTCATTCGTCACTCGAAAGGCAGTTTCATAACCCTTACTTTCCTACATAGAATTCTAGTGTAAATCTTGGTTCTGAGCCTCAATCTGTGTCCTAACATGATGTCTGTCTGAGTACTGAACTCCTGTCAACATTACTAGTTTATCTGATAATTGTGCTAGTTTCGTTATGTGCACTAATTTAACTGTTTCAAGTTGCATTTAACAACAGTAAGTAATATGCATCATGTAATGTATTTGTGAGTCTTTTGAAAGTAAATCATGAAATCATTCATATCATAAGTCCAACATGCACAACCATATATTAAAAATTACTGTTCACATCGTACGGAATTACATGAAAAAGTGCCAGTTGTCACAAGTTGAGAAATACTATACACAACCAGGCCGGTAGCATTTTGCTGTGGGTCTTTGTTAAGTAATAAAAGTTTGCATTACCTTTCAAAAAAATAAATTGTCCTAACAAAAGTTTATTAATTTAAAACAATCTTCATTACGAGTCAAATGAGTTGTAACACCCCCAAAATACCCCCTGCGGGAACTCCGCGAGGCGTGTTACTCATCAGAGTTCGAGCCACCAATCACATTGAACCAATGATAAATATTTAAATAAAACATGTCATGAATTACCAATAGAAAATATCAAACATAGGGTTACTCCTAAAGAGTTGTGTAGCGGAAGCATATAGTAAATCGTTTAACAATTGTTTCATAGTAAATGTTCAAAACCAACGTTTCAATTATAAGTTAATCCAAGAGCCTCGATCCATGACCACTCCAGCACTCCCAGATAGCAAGTCCACATCACGAATTCTAGCGACCTGCAAGCATGCAGACAAGTGTGTCAGACGACGCTGGTGAGTTCAAGGTTTTATTAACGTGTGAAGTTACCAGATATCTGTTAAGTCAACTCATCGTTTCGTTTTGGGATTTTTATTAACGTAGGGGAGTCTTATATACTGGAAGTGTGTCCAATATATACCATGGGAGTGTGCCCAATATAACCTGGGAGTGTGCCCAACCCCAATGCCCCTAACCAAACATTGGTAATGATGTCCAGGTAACTAGATCACGCCCATCCTTACGGCCCGGTGTGAGGGTGTCAAACCTAATAGCGCTATCAACTAGTTACCCCATTGCCTTACAGGCAACACGGTAGATGATCGACTCTGTGTTCAATAACCAACATCCCAAATAACAGTTTACCCAGTATTCCCTTTAGAAACGTTTACCAGATGTCCCAAACCACCGGGACGCATGCTTAGAAAAGTGCAGTGAACTCACCTTAGGTTTGCTCGGTATGCTAACTATGTGCTTGAAAGTAATCAATCACGTCCTATAGTGCACGTGTATTAAATCAGTTCATGTTCGTAATGTTTCGCATGTAACAAGTATCACAGTAACATCAAACCTAAATCAAACCAACTAACAGACTAGCATAGATCCCAATTTATGTGCATATCGAACCAACTAGCAGGTGACCACATAATCTATTATTAAATATACATGCTAGACAAATACTAGTGGCATACATATGGGTTATCACATGCCTTGACAATTCCTATGTCAATATGAATAAGATGTCTGACAAGCATTCATGACCTTTATCTAAATTTGGCTGCTATTTCAAAGCATACCACATGCATAATAATTAACCATGAACTTCATGAAGCAACTATCAATTTCACCAGCCAATCGACCACCCAAAAGCCGACAATTGCAACCGAATTAGTTGGAGTGGGTTTGACTAAGGTTATGTTAATTAATTCTCTTGCAAACCGAATCATTATTAACAGGACACATGGTCGATCATATAATTCATATTAATGGCTGCACATGCTAACATTATCCATACATGGATTCACGTATCACTTAACCATCACAACAATAGCTGACAACTTTGATAAATCATTCAGAAGGAGATTATGATTGGACCGATTACTCTTTTGTTTCATTAGAGAGTTTGTAGTTTTAAAATATTGACAATGGAACTAAATCAATCAAGTACACACAGACATGTGATAGTTATACTACGGAAATCATGCAGAAATTCAACAATAGTGCAGACTAACCGAGGTGGAAAAGGGTACCAGATTGAACGAAAGGAGAACTTGGAGTCTAGCAGTTGCCGTCGCACAAGTGAGTAAGGTTCTAGGGTTTTGTGATTAAATTCTAATCGTATAGCTTATAACAGGATTGCTATAGTTGTTCGCTACTGGGCCAAAGCCCAGTTCCTGTTTTCGCCGGCCCACACTCAGACGAAGACACCAAGTGGTTTCGTGGGGGACTTGTTTTCGGCTAGGGATGTTAAACAGGTTCCATGTTTCAAATACTCATACAAATCCAATATGTATAACATATATACACCTAATACACATATACAAACCAATCATACAAGCATATAACGAATACACTTATGTTGCACATCAAATATACATCACAGCACGGTGTAACGTATTATAAACGTGCAGAGTTGCGAAACAACTAGTCGTGTAAACAAGCAACATAAACAATTAACACGAAATATTACGAAGATGGAGCCTTGGAAACTCGAGTTGTCACATTATCCCCAACTTGAAAGAAATTTCGTCCCGAAATTTAGCATACGGTTACTGAGGAAGCTAGTTGTGCTGTGTTGTTTACTGGTTTTCCTGGGGTGTCACATCATCCCCCCGTTGATTTGGAATTTCGTCCCGAAATTCTGTAGTAGCTTCAGCCTCAGTAGTGGTTGCACTGTTTCCGAATAATTGGGGATACTTAAGTTTCATTTGATCTTCTCGTTCCCAAGTGAACTCTGGGCCACGACGGGAGTTCCAACGAACTCGAACAAGCGGTATTCTGGTGTTCTTGAGGACCTTATCATCCCGGTCCGTGATTTCAATTGGTTCCTCGACGAATCGCAACTGTTCGTCGATAGTGAGCTCCTTCAAAGGAACTATGAGGGTCTCATCTGACAGACACTTCTTCAGATTCGACACGTGAAAGACGTTGTGAACTGCACTGAGTTCAGCTGGTAAGTTCAGTCTGTAGGCCACTTTGCCTATCTTCTCAATGACCTCGAATGATCCGACATATCGCGGATTGAGCTTGCCTCGTTTGCCAAAACGAACCATACCCTTCCACGGTGAAACTTTGAGTAGCGCTCGATCCCCAACCTGGAACTCGAGTGGTTTCCTGTCTTTATCAGCGTATACTTTCTGACGGTCACGAGCTGCCGCCATGCGTTGTCGTATCTGTGCAATCTTTTCTGTCGTATCAACTACGAGTTCTGGACCTGTGATTTGACTATCACCCACCTCAGCCCAACAAAGAGGAGAACGACATTTCCGTCCGTACAACGCTTCAAACGGAGCTGCCTGAATGCTAGTGTGGTAGCTGTTGTTGTATGCGAACTCGATCAACGACCGATGTTTCTCCCAGCCTTTCCCGAAGTCAATCACACACGCTCGCAGCATGTCTTCAAGTGTCTGGATGGTGCGCTCACTCTGACCATCCGTCTGTGGGTGATAAGCGGTACTCATATCGAGCCGTGAACCGAACGATTTGTGCATAGACTGCCATAATTCAGAAGTAAAACGTGGATCTCGATTCTGAAATGATTGAAGTTGGCACACCGTGTCTAGAAACAACCTCCTGAAGATAAACCGCTGCAAGCTGCGAAAACTTATCTGTTTCCTTGATTGCCAGAAAATGCGCTGACTTCGTGAGACGGTCGACAATCACCCAAATAGTATCGTTCCCAGCCTGAGTCCTCGGTAACCCTGTAACGAAATCCATGGCGATCTGCTCCCACTTCCACATGGGTATCTCTGGCTGTTGAAGTAGACCCGAGGGTTTCTGATACTCTGCTTTGACTTTAGCACAAGTCAAACACTTACTTACGTATGTTGCAATGTGAGCCTTCATCTTTGGCCACCAATACATGACCCTAAGATCCTGATACATTTTGTCTGAGCCCGGGTGAACAGAATACCAAGACTTGTGCGCCTCATCCATCACAAGCTCTCGAAGATTACCATACAAAGGAACCCATACTCGCTCCATAAAGTAATAATGAATGCCGTCAGATCTCTCCACAAGCCGTTTTTCCATGCCCCGTAAGTACTCAGCCTCGATGTTCTCTTCTTTCAATGCCTCGATCTGAGCGGAACGAATCTGAGCAGGTAGACCATAGTGAATAGTAAGCTGTAGAGCACGAACACGCTTAGGCTTCGTTTCCTTTCGACTAAGGGCATCGGCTACGACATTAGCTTTCCCCGGATGGTACTTGATGGCACACTCATAATCGTTCAAAAGCTCTATCCAACGACGCTGCCGCATAAACAATTCCTTCTGGTCGAAGATATGCTGAAGACTTCTGTGATCGGTGTAGATAGTGCATTTAGTACCGTACAGATAATGCCTCCAAAATACCACAAAATCCCCGGTACCCTCAGAGAGAGATAAAATCGGCGCACTACATAGCTTCTGCTTCAAGAGCTGGAAAGCATCTTCCTGCTTCGTTCCCCAAGAATAAACAACGTTCTTCTGCGTCAAGGAGGTAAGAGGTTGAGCAATCTACGAGAAATCCTGAATAAACCGACGATAGTACCCTGCAAGACCAAGAAATTGTCGCACCTCCGAAGGATTATTCGGTGCCAACCAATTTCTAATAGCATCAATCTTAGCAGGATCCACGTGTATCCCCTTTTCGTTAACAATATGCCCAAGAATGTGTACTTCTCGAATCCAGAAATCATACTTAGAAGACTTCGCGTAAAGCTGCTCCTTCCTCAGGAGCTCCAAGATAAGACGTAGATGTCGCTCATGGTCCTCGCTCTTGGAGTAGATCAAGATGTCGTCGATGAAAACAATAACAAAGTCGTCAAGATACGGTTTGCACACGCGATTCATAAGATCCATGAAGACCGCTGGTGCATTAGTCATCCCAAACGGCATGACCAAAAACTCGTAATGCCCATAACGCGTCCTAAAAGCCGTCTTTGGGACATCCTCCTCTCTAACTCGTACCTGATGATAGCCCGACCTTAAGTCGATCTTAGAATAAAAACTTGACCCTTGCAGCTGGTCAAACAGGTCGTCGATACGGGGTAAAGGATAACGATTCTTGACCGTCACATTGTTAAGCTCGCGATAATCAATACACATCCGAAAGGATCCATCCTTCTTCTTCACAAATAGCACTGGGGCTCCCCAAGGCGAAGAACTGGGTCGAATAAATCCTCTGTCCAATAACTCTTGCAGTTGATTAGACAGCTCCTGCAACTCTCCAGGTGCTAGACGGTAAGGAGCACGAGCAACTGGAGCTGCTCCTGGTGCAAGATCGATCTGAAATTCTACTTGACGGTGAGGAGGTAAACCTGGGAGTTCCTTAGGAAATACATCAGCAAATTCACATACAACTGGCAGATCCTCGATCTTTCTCTCTTCAGACGGAGTATCAGTAACTAGTGCCAGAATTGCAGGATACCCCTTTCGTAGGTATTTCTGCGCTTGCATAGCCGAGATAATGCCAACCATCACACCACTGCGATGCCCCTGAACCAACAATGGCTCTCCATCAGGGATAGGGATACGCACAATCTTTTCCTTACACAGAATCTCAGCTTGGTGCTTAGACAACCAATCCATACCAACCACTATATCGAAACTACCGAGGGTGACAGGAAGGAGATCAATATCAAACACTTGACCCACGAGATCTAGTTTACACCCAAAAAGAACATGCGAAGCTTCTATCGTTTTACCATCGGCTAGTTCTACTATTTGTTTAACTTCTAAGGGTGTTGGGGTTATCCCCAATCGTCGACTAAATTCTAGGGACACATAACTCCAATCGGCACCAGAATCAAATAACACAGAAGCAATATGATTGTTTACAGGAAACGTACCGGTGACAACATTGCCGTCATTCCTAGCATCCCCTGCTCCAAGCTGAAACACCCTGCCCCGAGCACCATTACCCCCATTGTTGCCATTGTTGTTGTTGTTCCCAGCATTGTTGTTATTCGGGCGGTTGTTGTCGTTAGCGTTTTGATTTAACTGAGGGCAATCCCGCTTAAAGTGACCCTCGTCACCACACTGATAGCACCCCTTTCTGAAGCCCTGATTCTGCTGGGGTGGTTGTCCCTGCTGTCTCTGGTTCTGTTGCTGCTGGTGTTTGGGCTGTGGGGCCCTACAATCTTTGGCCTCGTGGCCCGCTTTACCACACCTGTTACATACCCGTCCACACTGCCCGAAATGATGATAGCCACACTTGTTACACCGTGGCTTCCTCCCTACATACGAACCCTGACTTTGGCTACCTCCCTGGCCTTGATTGACAGAAGACGACTGGCTGATGCTGCGATTGCTATTGTTTTCTGGCCTTTTCTGAGTCTGACCCGCACTAGATGCTTTGTCGTAATCGTTCCACTTCCGCTTGTTATCATTAGCGGACGCAGTGGCAGTGGGTGCAGCAGCAGTAGTGGTTGAAACACGCGGTGGTAACGAGTTACTCTCTACCTCTTGATCCACAATCTTGTGGGTCAAACGGACAATCTGTGTCAAATCATTGAGATGGGCTGCAGTGACCAAACTCTTCACACGTGGAGGCAGCCCCTTGATGAATAACTCAATCCTCCGAGACATAGGCCGCGACAAATTCGGGCACATGTCGGCCAGTTCATACGATCGCTTCACATACGCTTCGACTTCAGATCCTACCATCTTCAAGTCATAATACTCGTTTTCCAACTTCTGGACCTCATCTCGAGGACAATACTCCTCCCTGATCAGTTCTTTAAAATCATCCCAAGTTGTGGCATTCACTGTCTCGATGCCCAGCAACTGCACTTGGGCATTCCACCACGTTAGGGCACCATCCGCCAAGGTACCCGCAACATATTTCACCCTGTCCCCAGCGGGACAGTTACATATAGCAAACACGGACTCTGCTTTCTCGAACCATCTCAAGAGTCCCACAGCCCCTTCAGTCCCGGTGAAGGTCTGTGGCTTACAGTCCACCAGCAGCTGTATGGATCACATGAATCGACCATGCTTACTGCCGACATGTTGAATCATTTCCAGGAGAAAGGAACATCATGGGCAGCTTTGTGTCTTATTTGAGAGCTCCTAAAGGAGGATCCACACCACGTGAAGTCTTGATAAATGTAACTTCTGGATGCGAGGGATACCTTTTTGATCATATAATCAACGAAGTGGGAATGCACGTGGATCTCGCTAGACCCGTTTTGGTTAAAGACTGATCGACACCAAAGATCCATTCGAGGATACAACAATTTCTTGGTCTCACTAGATGCTATCACATATTCATCACAGGATTTTCGAAGATCGCGCAGCATAAATCTCTTTAGCACAGCAGGGTACTGTGTTCGTGGGAGACAAAACAGGAGGACGTCTTTTCAGCTTTCGAATCCCAACTCTGCAATACACTGAGCATCGTCTCTACCTGAGGGTGCGGGTGATTTAGTGGTATACCATGATGGTTCGAATCAGAGTCCTAGTTACACGCCGATGCAACACGAGAAGGCGATGACTTACATAGTGGAGTTACAAGGAGAATGGTATGAGTCACAACCTGCGATGGAGCCCATGGCCTTTGGATTTGGGTTGGAGGCATTACTTGGACGGTACCAAACACACCACTTAGACCGATCACAAGGGCCTCCCGTGTACCCTCGTTTCAAGAGAACTTAACATGTGATGGCAACGCTGAATGGAACCTTTGGAGGGATACGACAGTGAAACCTGAACGTGTACGAGCTTTGCAGTTCACTATCAATTCTAATCTACATGATTAGACTCGCCTCGTTCAAATTGAGGAACTGAAGGAAGAGAGAGTTCTCAAGATTGACCCATGCGGAGCATGGGAAGCAACATTTGGCAGGTCGGACGACATTTGCTACTTCATAGAACGAATATGGACCTCACTATACAACAACCTTAGGGAACTAGTGCAGGCGAAGCACACGGGCCTCGATATCCTATTCATCTGAGTTTTGATAGGATGTATTAGAACCTGAAGACCATGTACGGGTGACCGGGCCTGAAGGCCCACATAGCCACGCATGGTAACGCTATTTGACATGTGGGAAAGTCAAGGTGGGATATTAGCAACTAGAAACACATGTATGGAAATGAGAAAAGACTGCCATGGATTTTGTCACTAGTCTACTTACAACTCGAAACGGAAACATTATCACCTGGGTGATCATTGATGGACTCAAGTTACCGGCACACTTTCTTGCAATCAAGAAAACTGACGAGTCTTCACAGTTGTGAATGTTCCTCTGAGAGAGGCGGCTTTTAGGCACGGGGTACCGACTCCTGTTACCTCCGAACTTGATCTATGCATGATTTATGTCAGGCAATACACAACACCCTCGGCTCACGTCAGGACCAGAGCATTGCTTATCGCCGTTGGGCAAACAATCAGAGAAAACGAACTCTCCTGGCACTCGAAGACATGCCGTGAGCATGTGTGTGACTAGCTTTGGTCCAAATTGGAAGGACTCTTACCTATGGTTGAGTACTACTGCGACAACTATCATTTTGGTAACCAGACAACTCTGTTGAGGCATTACCTAGACAATAATGCCGACCTTCTTGTTAGATTGAGATGGTTGACAACTTAATTACTGGTCTAGGACTGGTACTCGTAACTCTTGGGAAGGTTGTTTGGATCAGGAGTCGATTGGCGGCAATGCGTGACCGTCAGGAAAGTTCATAAACTTGGGGAAAACGCTGGAAGATCGCTGTAGGCGATCGTATCGTGTTGAAAGTCTCACCAAGGAAGGGTGTGGTACGCTTGGGGAAGAGTGACAACCTTAATTTACGTTACGTTGGGTTATTCGGAGTTCTGGAAAGAATCGGTCATGTCGCCTAAAGCTCGAGTTACCCGACGAATTGGGTAACGTACGCGATGCCATTTATGTCTTGAGTCTAAAGCAGTGTTTGCCCGACGAGACGCTCGTGTTACCTTCTTAGAGTCTGAGGCTAATGACAAGTTGCTGTTGTCAAGGTGCCTATTGAAATCATGCCCCAGGAGGTTAAGATCTGTGAGCGCTGTCAAATTCCAATTATGAGAGTTCGTTGGAACTCGAGACTAAGTTTCCGCAATCGTACGAATCTGCTGAATCAATGCTGATGCAACTAGTGAATTTCGAGGACGAAATTCCCTTTTCAAGTTGGGGATGATGTGACACCCCAGGAAAACCAGGAAAACCACGCAACCTAACTAACTTCCTCAGTAACTACATGCTAAATTTCGGGACGAAATTTCTTTCAAGTTGGGGATGATGTGACAACCCAAACTCTCGAGGTCAGTGTCGTTTAACCTTGTGATCCAAATCTCTTGTTACTCATTCCAAACTTGTTAATATTAGATTTGTTCACATGGTATTTGGGCCAAATATAATTGAGCTAATTACACCAAAAGTCTATTTAGCAAACACATACATGATTGGGCCGATATACACTCACACTTGGAACCATGAGTAGCTGCGTTTGGGCCTGGAGGAGCCCAAGTGAGTCTCGCATTAGGGGGCCGGCTTTGGCTTATCATTTATACATACATAGGCCACGTATCATGACAACACAACTATACCCCAAACCCTAGATTCCTCAAATCGCACATGGCAGTGGTAGACCCCCCCTGTTCCTGGTTAGTTGTTCTGACTTATTGATTTTCATATTTATGTGGTATTGTTATGTGTGATAGTGAATGATTGATGGTGGTTTGTTTGATGTATAGTTGAGGTGCAATGTCGCAATAAAATAAATAAACACATGGGTCGAATCAAGTAGTATTTGACAATAGTGAAATGATATTTCAATTGAATGGTGACCGACAACTATGATCTGAATCAACTTCTATTGGGCCGCACCAATGCTACGACTGTCCCATCTTTTCATCTTATTCTATGTGTATTGGTTGATTTTGATGAATGCCTTTTGTTAAATAAATTGATTATGGATATTAATAGCCTTTAGTGGTCCAATGCATGTAAGGATAAGTGGTACAAACTTGTCAACTTTGAATGAAAGTGGCAGCCATGTGTGTGCCTTGATCTAATCAAACTTGATGGGTAATCTAATAAAGTTGTCATTGATGGTCTAGGCACTATTGAGTATTAGATAATGATATGATAATTGATGTTGATAAGGTACCATGTGTCTTTGCGATCAGATTTATATATATATAATAGGTTGGTGATGTTTTATGCATAAACATTGATTAGAGTAAATGATGTTATGTACATGATTATGCCATGAACTATTTGTTGTTTTGAATCGTCATAATGGTTAATCGGAACCAAATCTTGATTTGATGATCGTTACTTACGGCACTTCAAGAAAACAATGAGAGTTGTGATGGGTAATGATCTGGGCCGAGGATTAACAGTAGGCTTATATGAATAAGCACATAAGGATTGAACTTGATTAAATGTGATCCGATGAGAATTAATATCAAGGAGGAGATTTTGGATTGTTAGTGGCATAATACTAAGGGATTGTTAATAATAAAAAGGGATATATGGGTTTACATGTTAAGTGGATTTGCATGTTTTCTTGTCGCGACTTACATGGTTACTTGAAGGTGGAGTGAACCACTTAACATGTGCTTTGGTGTAACCTGGACTTGTGTTGTAAATGTACTATGACCCGAATGCTTGTTATGACACACGTGATGATATGTGTTTAGTTGTTTATTGCTTGAGTAATGCGTGTGATTAGTTACGTGAATGATGAATACATGAAACTGACCATCTTTGGTAACCACGGTAGGGTTTGGTTGACCAACTTGGAACGGGTAATGTGACTTAACATACCGAGCAATCTAAGGTGAGTTCACTACATTCGAGCATGCGTCCCAGTGGTTGGGGACAGTCAGTGGTTTGGGTAAAAACGGGTATATTGGTTAATATTCTCACCTATCATTTTTGTAAGTCCCTTATTCGGGTATTAGTTGGTAGCGCTACTTAGGTTTGGCACCCTCACACCGCTCCTGGATAGGACGGATGTGAACTAATGACCCAGTCGGGCCCAGTACTAGATAGGAGTACGTGGGATAGGGCAGTCATGTACATCAGGAGCCGTCTTGTTCGGAATTGAGATATTAACAATATTACTTGCATTGGTTATTGAACTGCTTTACATACAACTGGTAACAAACGTTTTCTAAAACTGTGAACTCGCCAGCTTTGTCTGATACACTTGTTACATGCTCGCAGGTCGTTAGGTACTTGGGAACAGGAACTTGCTGGCTGGAGGGCGTGAGTGGTCATGGTGGCATTGATGGGTTTATTTATCAAATATTTATTTATTATGGTTGTTGGAATATATTTACATTATGTTTCGTTAACGCTTCCGCTGAACTTGATGGTTTTCGAATTACTTATGTTTGGATTTTATTACTATTAAACGATGAAACTTTATTTCAAACTTATGGATTCAATGTAATTGGTGGCTCATTACTAGTAGTCACACGCCTAACAGGGACACTCCCTAAGTGGTAATTTAAGGGTGTGACATACTCCATGACGAGCCACTATTTCCTTGAGATAGGGTTCCGCTAGTCTCTCTGTACTATCCTCCTCTCGAATCGGTAAGAAGTGTGCGGACTTTGTTAGTCTATCGATGATTACCCAATCATGTCATGACCGCATGAGGTCCTGGATAACTTCATAATGAAGTCCATGGATATTTGTTCCCATTACCAAACGGGAATCTCGGGTTGTTGTAACAAGTCCGAGGGATTTTGCTACTCGACTTTGACTTTTGCGCAAGTCAAGCATTCTCCGACATAAGTCGCGATATCACTTTTGAGGTTAGGCCACCAATAGTATTCTTTCAATACTTAGGCCTATGTGCTTCCTGAAAATATCATCTCGAAGGCCACCAAAGAATGGAACCCAATTTCGACCCATAATGTATAAAGTTCCATCTTCTTTCGGCACTAATTGTTCCTTCATGCCTCGAAGTGTTTCTACTTGAATATGCTCTTCCTTGAGCGCTTGTGAATCATCTTCTCTAATGCTTGAGTTCTCAATGTTCTAACTCGCTCCTTGCGGCTCATGGCGTCAGCTACAACGTTCGCCTTGCCCGGATGGTACTTTATTTCACAATCATAGTCGTTCAACAATTCAACCCAACATCGTTGACGCATATTTAATTCTTTTTGGTTGAATATGTGTTGAAGACTTTTATGATCCGTGAAAATAATGCATTGAGTACCATATAAATAATGTCGCCATAATTTTTAAAGCGAATACCACCGCGCCTAACTCAAGGTCGAGAGTGGTATAGTTCTTGTCGTGAACTTTTTAATTGGCGCGACATGTACACGATAACTTTTTCACGTTGCATGAGTACGCAACCCAATCCTTGATGCGAAGCATCATAGTTTACAACAAAGTCATCGGTATCGTCGGATAATGATAAGATTGTAAAATGCTATGCACCAATCTTAAGAATAAGTTTTATTGCTATTTCTTATTTTTCGATTGGGGTAAATTTATTGTCTTTATGGGTGAGGGAGGTTAGCAATTGAGTAATTTTAAAAAAAAAATCTCAATAGATCTCCGATGATATCCCGTTAATCCCAAAAAAAATTGTCGGAGTCCAGTTGGAGTCTTGGGCACTTCCCAATCCTCATTTGCTTCAATCTTAGCTGGGTCTACTTGAATGCCTTTCTCGTTCACTACATGCCTGAGGAATTGTACCTCGCGAATCCAAAATTCGCACTTGGAAAATTTCACGTATAGTTTCCCCATCTTTAGTAGCTCGAAAATGGTTCTCAAATGTTGTTCGTGCTCATCTGTCAATCGTGAGTATATAAAAAAATTGTGGTCAATGAATATTGTGACGAATTTGTCGAGATATGGCTTGCGCACGCGATTCATTAAATCCATAAAGACCGCTAGTGCGCTCGTTAACCCAAAAAGGCATAACGAGAAACTTGTAATAACTATAACGAGTTTTAAAAGCCGTTTTCGGTATGCTTTCCTCTTGAATTCGTAATTGGTGATACCCAGATTGTAAGTCTAACTTAGAGTAGAAGCTAGAACCTTTCATAAACCATTTGAGTTAGTTGGAAATTCATTTGTAACATGGTTTAGAAATATGAATTTTTATTCATCAAAATGTTGTGCACTTTTGCAAAGCTTGCATGTCTTTCCACCCTAAAAACCTTTATAAAGATGTATAGCGGTAAAGAGTGGGGGTTATGAACTCACAACATCCTTATTCGGTCAACTACAAGGTTCAGAAGGTGCTAATCGACATGGAGATTTGGCTATGGGTAAAGCTCCCGTTACCAAGTCGATGTGAAACTCGACTTGTCGATATGGTGGTAGTCCTGGCAAGTCTTTATGAAATTATTTTATCACAAGAATATCTGTCAGTTGTGGCCCAACGGCCTTCTTGTCTAGAATAAGTGCTAGAAAGGCAATACAACCTTTCCGTAAGCACCTTTGTGCCTTCATGCAATTAATGATCCGCAATGGTGTGTCGTGCTTCTCTCCATGAATAACAAATGTCTCTTTGTTCGGCAGTGGTAGGCGAATGATCTTCTCATGACAGAAGACTTTGGCTAGGTTATCGGATAACCAATCCATGCCAACCACTACTTCGAAACTACCCAACTGAACGGGTAAGAGATCGATATTGAATTTTAGCTCCAGACTCGACTGGTTTACCGTTCGCCAATTTTATAGAATTGAGGAAACGTCTAGCTTACTTGACTCAAGGCCAAGTACATTTAGAATTCTATGTAGTAAGGACTTCACTGTACAAATGTAGAGGACAACCCAATCCCTATGTTTAGATGTAGGATAACCCAATCCCAATTTGTAGCTAGGACAATCCCGTCACTAGCCATGAAACTCATTTCACATGCATGAATTTGGTTGATAGAAAACGTGTCGGTGACTCTTAATGATTTGACAAGAGTCAGCTAATTCCCTAGTAGCTAAGTTGATTTAGTAATGTGTGTCTAACTAACATGAATCTAGTTCGAGTATATGCTTATCATTTAAAGACACTAGCTAAGCTAGGTGTTGGTATTAAAAGAGTTGATACATGATGATCGTAGAGTGTTACTGACTCATGACATCATTGGGATTTTGTGGAGTATTCATAGTTCTGGCCACACACACACTTATTCACTAGCTCGATCCCTTCTTAAGTATTATCGTCTTACTAGTCTTTGTTTTGCGCCCGGTCTCAGCACACTGCTACTCTTGGCACTTTTGCAATTGCCCTCATGATGAACGTCTCACTTGTCACATTTAGGATTCCGGCAAGTTACCAGCATACATCCTGGTGCCAAAATCGTTTATGGCGGCAATTGCCTTCATTTCTCTCATGGCGAGAGTTATTGTTTGAGTGATCGAGGTAGGGAGGGATGATGCGGTCATGCTTCGGATCTCCGAGGCTAAACACAAAATGTAACACTCAGTGTGTTTGAATTCGGGTGTTACCCAGTATGGAACAACCCTTGAGAGACCGTGGAAGCATCAAGTGTAACCATCAACATTGGCTCCAGTTATGATCGAGTTCTTTTATAAAATCATATGAAAATAGATATGAAAATCAGATGATATAAAAGAATGATGTATGGTTAAATAAATAACCAATAGAAATGTAGTGTATAAATATATCATGTCTCGAAATAGAATATTATGTCTTGTGTAGAGGATGTCGTGTCTTGTGCAAAAATGTCGTGTCTTGTCTTTATCGAAGAGATTTGAATAACACCACGATATGCAATATAATATAAGCACTTATATATAGGAAGTACCAGCGGCGTATCCACCATGCTTTTATCATATTACACACGTCTCATCACTTACAAATAACCACCAAAAAAAATGTCTTGTGTATACCAACGTCAAATGACATGTATAACAATGTCTTGTGTAACAATGTCATGTATAAAACACGTCTTGTGTAAAAGCAATGGTTTTCAACACATAACTTTTAACTTAAACAATTGATTCTTTTGGCGCCATGATCTTTTTAATACACACTATTAAAAGAATCTAGACATGTATTTGGATAAATAAAGTCTATCATGTGCCCAAGAATGAAGAATGCAATCAATCGGTCATGGAAACCTCAAGACCGTATTGTTCATACATGTTTGAATAAATGATAATGTGGATAACCAAAACCAAAAAGGTGTAATGCCTCTTGCGTGTATTGGTCATATTTTTAAATGGAAAAAAAAATTCGTTGAGGAGGGGAAACCAACCAGTGGTCTTCGTCCATATAATATGTATTCCCTACTCTATGGACCTCGATCATCCTAAGTAGAGAAAATCCTTTGTCTTACTTGTCCATGTGACAACTATGGTAATAGTGCTTGAGTTTCACGAGCTCTAGCAAGATTATTAGAAAATAGAATGCAATGAGGGAGTTGCAGCATGGCTCATGCCATACCATTCCTTGGGAAAAGAAAAATGTCAAGCGACGGAATTTATTGTATCATTTCCAATAAATATGATAAGGTGGAATAGGATAACGTAAGGTAAGGTAAAGTAGGGTAAAGTGTCATAGACACCATGGAACTAACCCATGTTCAATAATTTCGAGAATGTTGAGGAAAATCCTCCATGAGTGGATAACAAGTTTTGTTTGTTTAAATGACTAGTCTCAACTGAATCGTGATATAGATCGAATGTTAGGTGTGAACAAATACGTGTCGTCTTCCTGTATTGTATTGTATTGTATTGTATTGTATTGTATTGTATTGTATTGTATTGTATGGTGTTGTACTAACCACCCCAGTTCGTGTCCTAATAGATAAGAAAAATTGAATCTCAAGTAATAACTTAAGAATTTTGAATGAATAATGATCATTAGCTTGGGCCGCAGAGTCCACCAGAATTCCCATGCACTACAAGTTGTTATTACGTAGGCCTCCGTAATAATAAATTGCCTTGCATGGTCACCCTAGCGTTCTCTCGTACAAAACAGCCGATCAGTCAGAGGGGGGGGGGGGACACTATTGTCTATATACCTTCAACATAGGAGGGACCTTCGTGATAGATCACGTGTCAACGTCCGTTTTCATTACTCGCAAAACAGCACAGCGTTAGATGGAATAGAAATGGAAAGAATCTGTAACAATAACAACTGAAGGGGCACCTTCAAGATGAGTACTTCATCTTCCTTGTAGGGACAAGAGTATATCAACCTTGATTAGTATGAGTCACAGGGATCTCGTCCCACTAATGGAGTTGTTGTCCAAGGTTACCACCTCCGCCTCGTCGTCATTATCATGGTCAGGCTTCTCAGCATTCGCAAGAAAGCAACCATATTTTACGGAATTAAGTTTAAGATTTCACTTAGGAATCATGTTCGCCATAAGCTCCGCAGTAGATGTGAGGTCGATATTTTCATCATGCGAGTAAAGAATTATAATAGAGTTTGAAGTCGAAGGTATTTTGTTCTTGGCAAAATATTTTGTACAACACATATATAAATAAATCATATATATATATATATATATATATATAATCACATGAAATCCTATCTAACAAGGATTTCTATCTTGCATAAGTTGAATTTGTATATGCTGAACTTGTAAACTGTTTATGATGTGTAAACTGATAATGTAATGTGTCTATCTTGTATAAGCACTGATAATGTAATGTATTGTAGGCACATAGTCTGTTAATGTAATGCGCCTATCTCTCATAGACTTCACCCATGGAAATGTCCTCGCTTGATTTATGTGAAGTGAATATTTGTTTGTAGTGGACCTTGAAAAATGTTTATGCAATGAAAACTCTTGTTCTTGTGTAAATTGTTTCGTGAGAGGTTCCCTAGTGATTGTAGACTAGACTCGAGAAAGAATCCTGGTTCACTACAATCGAAGCTCTGATACCAATCTGTCACACCCGCTTATAGCGGAAGCGCGAGGTGTGATCTGATCGGTTCTCATTGCATAACAATATAAGTGAACATACTAAATGAATAAAAACAAGCTCCAATGCCATTGTCATAATCGTTTCAAAAGAACGCAACATAAGTTAAATGTATTGGTTACAAACCATCAAATGAAAATAAATTGTCATTGTTTTATACATCAAAATGTAAGTCTTAAAATGTCAAGGCCTTGACCACTATATTACCGCAAAGAGGCGGTATATAACGGGCAAACCCTTTAAATGGTGGCATGGAGTCTTGATACTTGCTTTCCTTGACTGAAATGTCTGCATGGTCCACTAATTTCCTGAAATACATGTTAAGTTTGAAAACATCAACAAAAGTTGGCGAGTTCATGCAGTTTAGTTGTATGAGATGTATCTGTAAAATGTGAGTTGTATAAAATGTATCTGTAAAATGTGAGATGTATAAAATGTATCTGTAAAATGTGAGTTGTATAAAATGTATCCATAAAATATGAGTTGTATAAATTGTATCCATAAAATGTGAGTTGTATAAGATGTATCTGTATGTAATAATGTAGTATGTAAAGCGTCAATGAAATCGTTGATCATTAATGTTTCGCGAGGACATTAATATGTGTGACGAATTAGGAAGCAATCCAAACCTAGACGATTTTATGTCGACTACTATCGACTGGGACACAAACGCACTCTTCTGTATGGGTCCACGACCAAGAGTGGGGCTCGCCAATACCCATTAGATCTAACCACTTGTACCTAGGTCCAAACTGGATTAATGGTGCTTAGATGTATAACCCTAATTCGCACATGATCTAAGGTGTTTCATTCCCTAACTTTAACATACGATTGAACATGTATCTTCCCCGATAGTTGTAAAGTTGTAAAACATTTAAATGAATAGGGGACATGAACTCACAGTATCGCGTCCTGTGAATAGAAGTAACTATGATCTCACGTGCGGTCGTCCTGAATAGTGTTGCGACCTACAAATGTTCTTATATCTGTTAGACACTTTGGTCTTTGTAATAACTTGAGTACAAGTCTTGTGTCTTAAATATGTGTAAGACTTGTATGTCTTTACTGTTCGTTGAACTGTATATTTAGATGAATGATTTGTTAAACTGCTATATATATATATATATATATTTCACCAAATATATATATATATGTCATCTTGTATCTTGTGAGTTGTATCATCGGGTCTTGTCTTCTTGATTTCGTGTCGTTGTGTAAGTAAATTGTATAATTGAATTTCCAATAATGGTGTCATTGGGCCGAGCTCATGTTTTCATGTTATTGGGCCCCAAATAGTGTTGGGCCTAAATAGTGTTGGGCCTCAATAGTGTTGGGCCTAAATAGCGTTGGGCTTAAATAGTGTTGGGCCTAAATAGTGTTGGGCTTAAATAGTGTTGGGCTTAAATAGTGTTGGGCTTAAATAGTGTTGGGCCTTGGCCCATATGTTTGGTATTGGGCTTAGCCCATGAGTTTTTGATATTGGGCTTAGCCCATGTATTTATGTTAAGCCCATTATAAAATGTAAGCCTATTTTTTTTTTTTTGGGTAAAGGGTTACCCCGATGAATATTATAAATGGAACCAATAATACAAGGGTGTGTCAGTGTGACACACCAACTAGACTTGACATACCAAGCCTAGGAAACACAAACAACAGCCAAAGAAAAACAACCAAACTAAACGACACACAACTCAAACAACCAACTCACTAGACAAACAAAAAACAGACATTATCCTCTAGCCCGGATCCGCTCCATTATCTTCAATCTTCCAGCACTTGAAAATCCTTCTCTTAGTCGAATCGGTCCGAAATCTGAATCCCATGAGCCGCAAACGCACCGAGCATTTAATCACCTCAGCCACTTGATTTACCGTTCTCTTATGATTCTTGAAGAGCCTGTTGTTCCTTTCTTGCCATATATAATAAGAAGAAGCAGCAATCAACAACTTACACACAATATGATCCGCATTCTTGGATTTAGCATGCTGCTCCACCCAAGATAAAACCGAAGACCATGAATCATCAACATTACCCAAACTAACCAACTTCTTGACTTCATTCCAAACTTGAGTCGCAAAAGCACATCGAAAAAGTAGATGATCCCGACTATCCCGATCAAAATTACACAACGGACAACACATCAGGTTCCAGTTGGTTTGACTACCTGCTTCCCACACAGCCAATCTATCCTGCGTTTTAAGTTTGTTTCTAAATGCGAGCCATAGATGAAACGAATGCCGCGGTATACATTGAGAATACCAAACCATATCAGCCCATAACACCTGATGTTCCCGATTCCGAATAGTATTCCACACAAGAGCCGATTTAAATTCACAAGTTTTTCCCTCCAAGTCTTTCCACACCAGCCTATCGACGCTATTAGGAACAATACGAGGAGCCGCTATAGTGATTAGCACAGGAAAAAGATCTAGCCAAGCTTGTGGCCATCGCCAGTTACCGTTCTGATCAACCATATCCACAACCGTTGAATTAAGAGAAAACCCAGCATTCGCAACAGTTCTCGGAGTGATAAACGAGCTGAGCGGACTTATAGAGCACCACATGTCACTCCATATATTAGTTTGAGCCCCGCTTTTAATAGACGACCATATGTGAGGGCGAATGATGTGACGGATAGACAAAATCTTACGCCACCCCCAACTCATATTCCCTCGGCACGGCACTTCCCAGAAATTTCGATCTCTAATCTTGTAATCGTGAATCCAACGCACCCAAATAGAATCCCGTTTGGTAATAATACTCCAAATATGAGTAGCCATCAGCGATTTGTTAACGTCAGATATACTTCTAATACCCAAACCCCCTTCCTTTTTAGGCAAGCAAACATGTTTCCAAGATACTTTCGCACGAATCCTACCATCCGAGCCTGCATTCCATAGAAACCTCCGAATCTTCTTTTCAAGGTCACTAATAACACGAGCAGGAATAATGAATACCGAAGCCCAATAGATGTGCATGGATGACAGAACCGAATTAATAAGCTGTAAACGACCAGCAAACGACAAAGACTTAGTAGCCCAGTTTACTATCTTTTTCTCCATTCGCTCAATAAGAATCCTGCAATCATTATATAGAAGTCTCGAAGAAATAAGCGGAACACCCAAATACCGAACTGGAAGAACACCCTCTTGAAAAGGCATAATATCAAGAATTTCCTGCTTAATCGAATTAGGAACGTTGCAAAAAATACCGTACTCTTAGCCGGACTTGGAACAAGACCAGAAATCTTGGTAAACATCTCCAACGCCTCTTTAATCTTCTTAACAGAGACCATATCACCATGAACAAAAATAAACAGATCATCCGCAAATGAAACATTAATTATTTTCTCCTTCGCACAGTGGGCATGATATTTAAATGGTATAGTGGCTGCTCGACGAAGAAGCAAAGACAAAACCTCCATCACCAAAGTAAATAAGTATGGGGACATAGGATCCCCTTGCCTTAAACCACGTTTACCCTTGAAAAACCCATGCAAATTGCCATTGATACACAAAGAGTACGAAACCGTGGAAACACATGTCATGATCCACTTCACCATTCGGCTGTGAAACCCAAACCGAACCAGAATATCCTCCAAGAATTTCCAACTGACTGTATCATAAGCTTTCTGAATATCAATCTTGAACGCACATCTAGCCGGCCCCCTATTCAGATGATAATTGTGCATAAGCTCCTGTGTAAGAAGAATATTATCCGAAATCCTCCGGCCCGGCACAAACGCTGATTGATTAATGCTGACTAAATACCCCAAACTGCCTTTCAAACGATCAGTAATAACCTTGCTTATGCATTTATACAAAACATTGCAACATGAAATCGGCCTATAATCCAAAACCGAGTCCGGCGTTTCTTTTTTCGGAAGTAAAGCAATGATAGTGTGATTAATCTGATTGAGAAGTTTACCATTTTCAAAAAACTGAAGAACCGCATCCGTAACTTCATTTCCCACTATATCCCATGCTTTCTTGAAAAAAACCGAAGTATACCCATCCGGCCCCAGAGCTTTGTCATCTCCAATGCTAAACATGGCACTCTTAACCTCCTCACGAGTAATCGGACGAACCATATGGTCAGCAACATCAGAACATAGAACATTTGAGAATAGGTTATCCAGATTAGTCGTTTCCACCTGAGCCTCCAAACCCAAAAAGTTCGAATAATGCAACACCATGGCATCCGCAACCGCTTCACCTTCATGTCTCGTCCCCATAGAATCCACAACACTATAAATTTTGGCTCTAGCATTCTTGGATTTAACAATGTTGTGAAAAAATTTTGTATTCGAATCACCAGCACACAGCCAATCAACCTTAGATTTCTGCTTTAAAAAGCATTCTTCATCATAAGCGGCTTCTTGAAAATCTTTCAAACATTGAGCTTCTAACTGGCGCAACTGACCATCCAACGGATTACTGTCCACTTGAACCTGTAAATCATATAACTTTTTACGCAACTCATTTACCTTTACATGCAAGTTTCCTTGATTGAAAAGTAATTTCCTCATCTTAGGCTTCAAGTTTCTCAATTTCTTCACAACCGACAACATAGTGATTCCCTCAATTCTTTTCATCCATTCAAGCTTAACTGTTTCCTTAAATTCTGGTTTAGAGGCTATAAAATTCGGAAACTTGAAAGGTTTAGGCCGAAACCCATTAGTGCCCAGCCCCTTGAGTATACAAGGCGTATGATCCGACACTCTAAACGGGTGAAACATCGCATATGCAGAAGGGAAGTGATCCAAAAAAACCACGTTTCCCATTATTCGATCAATCTTTTTCAAAAGACCCACTCCACTCTTTGGTTTTTGGTTCCAAGTAAATTGCAAACCATGAGCATTAATATCCATCAATTCGGCCTGTTGAACACATTCATTGAACTCCCGCATGCCAATAGATTGATTTGACGTACCATATAAGGTGTCTTCCATGTTTAACGCAGCATTAAAATCTCCCATTACAACCCATGGCTTATCATGACACAACACCTTGTGTTTACATAAATCATCCCAAAGAACTCTACGATTTTTATATTGATTTTCAGCATAAACAAACGAACAGAACAACACTTTTTTGCTACCTTTAAAAATAACCTGAGTGTGAATAACCTGATCGGTTTGGGCAATAACCATAACATCGAGATTCTCCGCATTCCATCCCAGAATAATCCTCATTCCACGACTACACAAACCACCATTAGAAGTCCAATTCCAATTGCGAAACACAAATTTACACACTTTAGCCAATTTACTAACATCCACATGCGACTCGAGAATGGCACACAATTCAAGATTATTTTCAGATACAAGATTACGAACCTCACTTTGTTTCAGAGGACGGTTCAATCCCCTAACATTCCAAGACATTAAGCTACCCATTTAAATCGTGATTACCGGGAGTGCTTGCCCCCTCAGACGCATCAACACGTTTATCATTAGACATAAAATGAGCCATTTCAGTAGGAATTCCTTCCATAACCTCATCTACTTCGTTTCCTCCATCTCCATCTTTTTTACCAACTGAATTATCACTCTCATCTCTACCTTCCGAATCTAGCACCTCAAAAGCATTTGACACTTTAACCTGATTAGTACTCTTTACAACCGAACCGTCATCATTTTTTGTACCCGAGGAACTCGCTCCATTCTTGTTCGGCTTTGGCCTGTATACAAACTTTGTTTTTTGTTTTTTATTCATAGTGCCAAATTTTGCTATCTTCCTTCTATCTGTGATAAACCCGTCATCATCAATAGTAACTTGCTTTGTAATTGGTTCAGGTTTTTTCGGACAGTTTTGATCATTATGCCCAAATATGCAACACGAAGAACATCGCTTTGGTTTCCATTCATACTCGATGGAAATTTTTTCCATAATGAAACCCTCATCATCCAGCTTTGGAATTGCAACAACTATATGATCTTTCAGCTCCTTTTCCGCATTAATTTCAATTAACGCTCTAGCAAAACTACTTCTACCCCAACTCTTAGCACACATGTCAGCCGTGTAACTATCCAAGGTTTTAGGAACCCCAATTTTCGACGCCAACAGACTTAGGCCATCATCAGTGTAAATTGCAATAGGAACATTGTGAAGCTTAACCCACACGGGGACTGATTTAATGCCCTCCTTCTTTAGACTAGTGGACGGAGACCATTTGTTTTTTTTTTTTTTGGGTAAAGGGTTACCCCGGTGATTCTATTATAGACAACCGCCAAATAAGAACAAGTAGTGAGGATGAGTTCCCCACTAGTTCATATACAGGACATGCCCCGTATATGTAAACAAAAAAGCAAACAAAACAAGTTACCACCTCAATCTAGCCTACTACAATCATAATAATGACTAACTAGTAGACAAACGAAAAAACAAACAAAACAACGTCAACCACCGTCATCAAAAATGAAATTGCTACCAACCGGCAGCCCCTTAGCATGAAACAGAAGCCACCTATCCATTGGACACCTTTATGTGAGAGGTGCTTGCCCCTGTACTGGAAGACGTAGGATGTGTACCCGATGTCATAAACTCCTTCGATTCATCATATACATTCTCTACCTCATCATCGTCAGACTCCGCATTTAGCTCATGTCCCCCTATAGATCTCCCTTGGAAGGAACCCCCATCCCCCTCAACAAACCCAAGAGCACTAAAAGAATTGTGTGTTTGAACCTTGGACGAGCTAGTCACTGCCTTTTTCTTCTTATATATTCAAACTTGGGCTTTTGATTGTTAACTTGAAAACCGCTCTTCTTTACATTCTTCTTTGTCTTGACTTCCGTATAACCATCCTCATCTACTTTCTGATTGTTTGTAGGAGGTTTCACTGTCGATCGAATGCCTTTAGGACACTCCTCATAAACATGCCCAAAAACACAGCAATGGGCACATCTCGGGGGTTCCCATTCATACTCCACCCTAATAGTCTCAGTAACATATTTATTCCCATCCAATTCAGGAATAGCCATGGTAAGAGTCTCTTTCAAATCCTGATCAGCCGATATTTCAATGAGAGCCCTAGCATAGCTGCTCCTTCCCCAAGCCTCATTACACATATCAATAGTATACGAATCAAGCCGCACAGGATTCCCAATTTTTGAAGCCAGCATGCTTAAACCATCATCAGAATATGCCACTAAAGGGACATCATGCAATTTAACCCAAACTGCAACCTTTTTAACTTCTTTTTTTTTAAGAGTGTTTGTAGGGGACCAAATGTTGAGAAACATAGGTTTGTTACGGATCATCCAGGGACCCCCTTCAAGAACAACATCCATACCCTTTCTGTCTTCAAACTTGAAGAAAAAGAACCCATTCGAATTCATCATAGTTTTCTGAAGACCATGTTTCTTCCAATTTGTTCTCACAAAGTGTTCAACTACTGGATACGCAATTCTATCCCCCAGAAAATAACCATAAAGAGTGTTAGCTAACCTGTTGTTAACCTGGCGAACAGAATCAATCGGAAGCACTACATCCACTCCATCCATTGAGACATCTGAGTTTAGAGAACGAAACTTGACTTTAGGAACTTGTTCAGCCGCATCATTGGCCTTCCTAGCAAATTTATCATCATTCTGTTTCTGCATTAAATCACTACCACGCTTAATATCCCCCTGCTCGACCTGTTCATTTAGGACCACATCCGCATAAGATTGGACATGAACATTATCATCTTGTATCTTATCTTGAACACGAGGAGGACTAACATCCTTCAACGGTAGCACAAATGCTACCTTTCGTTTGTCAAACACCTTCGCATAAATCTGATTAGGAGAATCAGAGCTGCCAATAACATGCTCAGAATCATTAAGCGGCATCATAAAACATACCTTCTTATTCGGTAATTCAGCAACCCTAGCCGGCATAAGTGATATTTGTCTAGGCTCAAATGGTTTACCATCAATGTTCTTAATCTTTGTCACAAACACATTAGAATTTTCAGCATCTTGGCTATCCATAACGAGATGTTGCTGAAACCCTAACGAGATGTTGCTGAATAATCAGCGAACAAAAAACAATCAGCGAACGACCGGATGTTGCTGAATAACTTGCTTGAATCTGAATTGCGGCCAAAGATTGAATCCAAATCAGGTTATAAGAAACCTTAATTCGCCAATACAATCAGCCGTCACCTCTAAACTTGAAACCCTAATTCGTCAAACCCACAAAACGAGCAAGAAATCTCGGCCAATCTTGAAACCAAATGAATGTTTACTGCAATTCAATCACTCTCTCTTGATAAAACCCAAACAATTACGAAACACAAGCACCCAATGAACCCAAATACAACGGCAGCCAACGAAACTTGCAAAAAGGAAGGATAAAAACGTAACCCTAATGTATAAAAACGGATTCTTAATGCTTAACCTGAATTGGAATTGGAAATCAGGAATGTAGAGACCCTAATCACACAATCAATCCTCATTAGCAAGAAGAAATCACGAATTTTGATCATTGGATTTGTGGGGCGCCGTTTTCTCCATTTGCTTGAGAGAAAACTAGGGTTTGAGACCATTTGTTTAGAAACAACGGAACCTTTCGGATTAACCACGGACCACCTTCAAGCACTTTATTCATACCTTCTTTGTTGTCAAACTTGAAAAAGAAAAAGCCCTCCGAATTCATCATGATTTTTGCAAAAATGTAAGCCTATTTGTATAAAGTAGCCCATTAAGAAATGTAAGCCCATTTGTATAAAATAGCCCATTAAGAAATGTAAGCCCATTAAGAAAGTATAAGTCTTTCATTTCTATAAAACATTTTTATAAAAATTCACTAAGTATTCTTTTTAGTAAATAAAAACATAATAGTTTTTATAAGTTTAAAAATGTCCGAATTTTGTTAATGGTAATGTAAATTTTGTGTCCGCGTCGAAAGATCGCCTATACGTCGTAGTAAGTCCTCGGATTGGCGATATGTTTATAGATTCGCCTGTCGTCCGTTTTGACCATAAGTTGTGTCCGAAAGCTCGGAATGTCCGTAAGTTGTTTTCAAGTGTGTCTATATGTATTCTTGTAAGTCTTTAGTTGTAAGTATGTCTTGTATTTATTTGTGTCATTGTTATCAAGTCTCTAACTTTTATATATAACTAATACAAATAATAACACATAGCACATACTTGATATGTTCAATAAATATGTATTTTACCAAAATATATATTTATGTCAATTTTTATGTTTAGAAAGACCAACTTTCTAATCTTGTAAAGACTTTGTAAAAAAAATGATAGTTTTTCTAACATATGATTTCTAAGAAAAGTTGTCCATAGTTCCTTTGTAATATGAACTTTGCCATGTTTATTTACATATCATTTTCTTTTCAAATCATCAACAATTTCTCATATCATTTCTAAAAAAAACACATGAGATTTATAACATAACCTCATTAAGATGATCTCAAAATCATGTAGGATTTTATACATGATCCTAACATATGCTAACTAGTTCAAAAACCAAGTTTAATTCTAGTTTTAACAACTTTTATAAAAAAATCTCAAGTTGTATGTTACTTTTTATAATCTTGTAAAAGTATTGTTTTTAGTGAAAAACCTCAAATACTTTCACAAGATCAAATGTTATGATCATCCCTTTAAACCTTTATGTTAAAAACCCTTTAACATAAACATGTATAATTGTTAGATCATATTTTTAAAACATCCTCTAACAATTTATTTATAACATAATCATCATAACAAGATCGAATATGCATCTAACAAGTCTTAGATCACAACATAAACAAGCATAAATAAATCATAATTATTATTTTTGCTTCTTTGTATTTTTCATGTTTATTATGTATGATTATTTAGTTATTTATTAGTTATAATAACAATCATAAACATTTTATAAGTATATAAAAAAATAGATCTTGAAGCTTACTTCTAGCACTTGGCTAGGGATGATCTTGGAGGATAATTAAGAAATACAAAGATGAAGATCTTGATGATTTAAGGCTCTTGAATGGATGAATACACTTCCTTTAACTTGCAAATGCTTTAGATCACCTTAAGCTCCATGTTGATCATCAAGATGTGATAAAATTTAAATGGGTTTTTATGGTGTTCTTGGTGAAAAAGATGAAGGTTGAAAGAGTATTCTTAAGTGTGTGTAGAATAAGGTGAATTGTGAGGATAAAATGCTAGTAACTTATGAGATTTAATGTTATAATCATCCACTAACTTATCCACTTGCAATTTAATCAAAATATCTAGATATTTAACATCAAAATTAGAGTGTGGGACCCCTTAAAAACGTGAATATGAGGGAGGGGTGGGTCTTCTATTTTTTTCAAAGTGTTAGTAAATTCTCATGGTTCAAAATGAGGTAAAATGGTTAAGTGTTTAGGTGTTTAAGTTTTTGCAATTTTTTGAGATGATTCATGATCAATAATGGTCATAAATAAGCTTTATTTGGCCAAAAATAATATTCACTAATTTGTAATCTATCTCAAAATATAGTTCGGATGGTCGTTTAGCGCTCGTTCTGCAAGTAGATAGTCGAAAGGTTAACATATGAAAGTTGTAGGGAAAAATTCGGTTATGTATATAAATGATATTCCCTGTGTATTTTTATATGAAATATGTGTTTAAACAACACTTTTGCATCTTGTAATAAAAGCACCAATGCTGAATTTTGCGGAAAAATTATTGAAATGGTAACTTTTAGCGCTTTTTAGGCAGTTTCTAGTGCTACCGGACATTGGGAAAGTATTAGACCAAACCCTTGCATTTCCAATTAGGGTTTAATGTATATTTGATGTTGGACTTTCGTTTGAGTCCTAAAGATGTCATTTAGATGGTTTATGCGGATCCTGAGTTTTCGTCAGCACACCAGTTTACTAGGTACTACTCTAGTTGTTTCGATGCATTGTTTACACTATTTCAAATGTAACCAATAAAAATGAATAATGTGCATCATAAATGAGTATTCAATAAGTGTTCTAAGATGTATATCATGTAATCAAGCAATTCGGATATTCAAACACATATTTGTATAATGTAAATCATTGCTTTAAATGTACGTAAATTACCAGAAAGTGGCAGTTGTCACAGAGTTGAAGAAAACATCAGAAAAAGCTGGTGATGAGAAGCTAAAAAGTTCAGCAGAGGAAGCTATTGCTAAGAAACAGCAAGTGTTGGAAGAAGAACAAAATCAAGAGGAAAAAGAAGCCATGGTGCCAAAAGCTGAGGTAATAACACAAACTGATTCTTTTGTATCATCAAATAAAATTGAAACTAAAACTGATGATCTATGACAACTGGCACTTTTCCATGTATTTGCGTACAATATGAACATTAATGTGTATTTCCATGGTTGAATTATGCATTTATTATTAAAATTCAGCATTTTATTATGCTAGTAAAGTGCAAAAATATGGCAGAATGGTCCTGTATGCTTTCCTAAGTGCCGGGAATAATTAATGTTGCAAAAATATATATAAAAGACATTTTTCGACATAATTAAACACTTTAACGAAACGGTGTCTAACCGGACAATACCCTGGACACCAAATTTTTGTCAGTTACATAGTTTTATTATTTTTGCCTAGTCGTGATCCCCGTTTACCACAACACCCATTAAAAACCAACAAACTAGTATATATGATCATCATACTTAAAATCTAACTTGTGTTTACATTTTGGTTGAAAAAGTTACACCCAACCCCCCCCCCCCCATATAACCAATTTCGGTCCCTCATGGACCCACACAATCACCACCTCCATACTTCCTATATTTCACTTGATTTAATTCATTATTTTATTAGATCTTGGCTTGTGTAAGTCACCATAATATTGAAGTAATCTATAAGAAGCAAGGTCTCTAGATTTCTCATCATTCTCAATCTTTCACCTCTCTCATTCCTCACTCTCTCTCTCATTTTCGGTCACCCCAAACCGCCACCATCACCACCACTTTCACACCCTCATCTTCCAAGTTTCAAGTTCCATTTAAGCCTTGAAGGTGATCCATGGAGGTTGCAAGTTGAGGAGCATTCAAAAGAGCCTTGTTCTTGCTTGTTTCTTCATCTTTTTCTCATCATCTTTGCATTAGAATTCTACCCTAGCCTTGTGCTAGTAGTAAGTTCTTTGTTACACCTTTGTTCATCACATTTTTATGGCTAAAATTTGTAGTATGATGCATATGTTAAACACTAAAGTAACAAGAACAAGAAGATGAACATGAAACTTTTACATGAAGTTCTACATAAAAGATTAACTTGAAAGTGTAATACTACTAGTTTAATGTTGTCATGAGTATGTTGTTAATTTGATGATGATTTTCGGTTTCGTGATGTTAATCACTAAATGGTCTTGTTAAATAATGTAGGGAACATAATTTAACAAGAAAAGAAAATGGTTTGTGTTACATAAAAAGGTCCACTTTCTAACTACTTATGAACTTGGTAAAAATGATATTGTTTTATGAAATATGATTAAACTAGTAGAATGGTGATCATGTTGATTCAAGACTTACAAGAAACTTTTCTAAATAAACCAAGTAAAAGAATCGGTTTTTGGAAGAACCATGACTCTACATACACTTACATTATTTTTAGAAACAAAATAAATGTAAGAACATTTATTTACAAGAAAAGTTCAAGAGTACTATTTTTGTAAATATTATTTACAAGTTGTAAACAAGTAACTCGTTTAAGAGAATGGTTTTTAAGGAAATAAATACGTTTCGGAAGGTAACTAAGCTCACTAAAGGTTTTACCAAGTTACTACGCGTTTTCGGAATATGTCAAGTTCACTATTATTATGTAACACATATATTTTTGCACTTGGAATTGTAAAGTTTGTTTGTTGATTGATTTCGAAAAGAAAATGATATGCTTAAAAGCATGGACACTCCCGTATTAAGGGAAACTCTGTCGAAATTTTCCAAAATTCCCAAGACTTAGAAAATTATTTTCTAACAAGTATGTTTAACTTTGTTTTCGGAAGTAAACTTCGCCATAAATTTTGTTATAATATTTCAAAGTATCGGAGGTGGGTTTTCGGAAATAAAAATGGATAAATATATCTATAGAATATATATTTCCTACTAAAACGCTTGTGTGATTATTTGTTTATTTTGGGAACTAGTTACATTATTTAGGACAAAATAATGTAACTTAGTAAAATACCATCACACTTATAAATCCAGACTATACGTTA
Organism: Helianthus tuberosus; assembly: GCA_030545235.1. Taxonomy (NCBI): domain Eukaryota; kingdom Viridiplantae; phylum Streptophyta; class Magnoliopsida; order Asterales; family Asteraceae; genus Helianthus; species Helianthus tuberosus. Next base: position 130,715,979 of record CM060393.1, on the reverse strand, counting down.
CGAATATATTTTGGGGTAAAACTTATTTGGATACAAAGCATGAAAATATATTATTTTTGGGAAAAAATATATATTTTGGGACATATTATTTTTGATAAATAGATCATTATATTTTCTAGAGTGGGACTTAAAAATATATAATGTCAATACTTTAAATCACAAAATACACATATACTTGAGAAATGTAGATACGAAATAGTTGCCTAACTATTTTTCCTAAAGACAAAAGTTAAGTTAAAATAACTATTATTATTTTGACAAGTATAATATCAAAGTAACGCAACTCAAAACACTAAACCTTAAGCCAAGGCACGGCCAGTTCGTCTAATAGACATTAGTACATGTAGGTCTTCACGCAGCAGACCGAGTTTGAGATTGACGTTATAGGATACGCACTTCTGTGAGTTCATGTCCCCCTTTTCTCTTAACTGTTTTCAGTTTTATATTTCGGGGGTACATGTTACAATTATTACAAACATTTATTTACACGGTATGGTTAGCTTAGGGAGGGTTTATACTACTAGATCATGTGAAGGGTGGGCACAACACTTGAGGCCATTAATCCTCTTTGTTAGGACCAAGGGACACAAGAGTGATAGATCTATTTGGGTGTAGCGAGCCCACACCCGTGAGGCCGGGGCGGCCCATAGAGGTGACTGTGTCTTACAGCCGAAGCCCGGTAACAAATTTGCTAGGTTTGAGTTTCCCTGCACCTTTTCACACATACCAGTGGCTTTGCAACCCATTGGTGATCTCTTTTTCCTTAATGCTACATACCAGGGACTTTTATACATACTTGAAAGGTTTATATATACTCACTTTTACATGAACTCGCTCAACTTTTTGTTGATTTTTCAAACTACATGTATTTCAGGAAATTAATGGATCTGGCGAAGTGTGCAATTGTGTTAAGCTGCGTAGGGAGTAATGATGTCATCCGGGTTTAGGAAGTGTGACCCTTGCCTGGATGGGTTATAAGTCTTAAACCATGTTTTTATTTAAGTCTTTTCGTTGGTCGTATGAACACGCTTCAAACTTATGTCTTGGTTGTATGTCGTTTTATGTGTCGACTTTTAAAAACAATGATGTTGTGGTAAATTTTGAAACTTAATGAATGGATGACTATCATGTGTTTTATTTCATATAGCATTGTTATGATTGTGCTATGGTATTAAGAAGTCACACCAAATTAACCCACGCTTCCGCAAAAGCCAGGGTGTGACAGCTTGGTATCAGAGCCTCGATCATAGCGAACTAGGATTCTTTCTCGAGTCTAGACTATGATCACTAAGGCTCTCACAAAAAACATTTTTACATTGCATACACTAAATGTCCAGATCCAGGATACACAACATTTTTACAAACAAAAAGGCACAAATACACTTTTCAAAAATATTATTTCAGTCTTAGAGACTGAGGGAGTTCGGTCTTAGAGACTGAGGGAGGTCTAGCCTTAGAGGCTAGGGAGGTTCAGTCTTAGAGACTGAGGGGTTCAATCTTAGAGATTGGGGAGGTTTAGTCTTAGAGACTGGGAGGTTGGTCTCAGAGACCAGGGAGTTAGTCTTAGAGACTGGGAGGTTGGTCTTAGAGACCAGGGAGTTAGTCTTAGAGACTGGGAGGTTGGTCTTAGAGACCAGGGAGTTAGTCTGAGAGGCTGGGAGGGGTAGTCTGGGAAGACTAGGAGGATTGCTTGCTTGCATTATTGTGACTTACATGTTTATTTGATTTCATATTATATTGATATTTGTGCATATGTGTGGTTGTGTTACAGACACCATGGTTTCTTCTTCCGACACAGGAGTATCAGACACAGTGGACCCCATGGCAGTTGTGTCAGACGATGAGATACCATCAGAGGGAGACGTCTACACGTCCGACACCACGAGTACATATGACGATGATTTTCAGCCGTTCGCGCTGCCAGACATCGGAGTTGAGCCTGCTGATGGCATTCCTGCTGGGGATCTACCTCTTGCGGTGATCCCTGCTCCCGTACCGCTTGCTGCTGTCCCCATGGTGGATATGCCACTCGATGTCGCATCTGCTGACGACATTGATTTGTTCGAGGAGGGTCCCCCTGAGGCGACTATGAGGGCGGGGACCCGATCGAGGTTGCTGAGGCCCCTGTAGAGGAGCTTCCTCTTGGTTCACATGTCCCAGACTCGTTGGAGTCTGTGGCATCCACGTCCTTGCACGACCAGGGTGTGCAGCCTCACTCTCCTGACGCCGACCCCGACATGGCGATGTCAGCTGCACCTGGTCCGTCACACGAGTTTGAGTTTGACCATGAGGTCGATGATGATTTTGATCTAGTTTTTCCCCATGGTTTCGATCCTGACCATGAGATCGAGCTTATTCATATGGACCAGCCTTTAGGGGCGCCAGTGGATCCCATTGATCCGTTGTTTGACATCCCTGCCGATTTTGATATGGACCTTGACGACCCTGAGCCCGTCGTAGCACCCGAGCCTGTTGTTGACCATGGCCCTGTTCTTGGTGGTGCACCGGCCATTGCACCGGCCATTGCACCTCTTGTTGATGACATACCCATTGCTGACCTTCCCATTGTTGTTCCACCAGTGGTGGGTGATCCTGTTATTGATGCACCCATTTTTGCACCACCTATTGTCGATCATGCACCATTCGCCACGCATGTTGACCCTCGATACGCCGACACCCTCAACGGGTGGATCGACGATGATGACTACCCACCATATGTGCTACCAGTCACTCCTCCCGTAGCACCTGTTTCTGCACCAACTGATATCCCATTGTTTCTCCCACACACCACTGACGTCCACCGCACTGATCTTCCCATCACATTCCTCCAGGACATACCGCCACCTCGTCCTGGAGAGGGTTCATCGAGGCAGCCACCTGTTTTCACTCCCCCTGTGTCATCATCTTTTCCATTTCAGTCACAGTTTCCTCATATTGCACCACCTACTGCACCATCATTCGTATCGTCAGGCGAGCCGTTTTTGTGGACTACGCCCCTTGTTATGCCACTATCTGACCCGTACCACCCATTTCATGTGGGGTACAGTACGGAGGATACACTTGCGTCACTGCAGCTACAGCAGGACGCACTGAGCCGTCGCATTCAGGAGTTAGAGAGAGCTCCACGTCCTCCATGCCATTGTCAGACCCCCTTTGCAGCACCGCACACTACCCTTCCGCTTCCACCTGATTCGGATGTTCGTTTCTTGACACCTGAGCAGCAGATTGCATATTTATTGCGCGTCTGCCATGCCTTAGAGGAGGATTGAATGCTCATGCGTCGCTTGCTTTTCTCTCATTTTCCTCCTCCTCCTCCTCCGCCATCAGCATAGGCCTTTTTGGATTGATGCAGGTTGATCATTTTGGTGAGAAAGTCGCGATTGAGCCAGCTTACGAAGACTTTTGAGAGATCACACTTTTTGTATATGATAGTTGTAGTTTGACTTGTATTTTTGGAGGGTGATGTGACCCTATGATATCATTTGGATGTATGATGTACTTTAAAACTTGTAAAAACAATATTGTGGTCGTGATTAATGAAGAGCTCAATGGCAACGTTCTCACTACATGCTTTGTTGAGTTATATGTTTTCATTTATAACATGAGATGTGATGTGATTGATGGATGTTACTGAATATGTATATTTATTATACTTACTATGACCTGACCAACATGATCATCTTTTAGAAGATGCCTCCAAGACGTAATGTACGCATGCCTACTATCGAGGTGGAACTCCAAGGGATAATTGCCGCGGCCATAGCTCAGTATGCGGCCTCCCATGGAGAAACAAGCGGGAATATTTCGAACAACAATAGCAATAACAATCCACCCAACGGGTGCACCTACAAACAGTTCCTTGACTGCAACCAGTAAATTTTGACGGCACTGGAGGTGCTGTTGCATTCGTCCGGTGGGCTGAGAAGACAGATTCTATTCTGAGAATGAGTAAGTGTGCTCCACAACAACAAGTCACCTACATCTCTGGGTTGTTTCTGGATGGTGCCCTATTGTGGTGGAATCTGCAAGTGCAAACATTGGGAGAAGCGGCAGCTTATGCGTTAACCTGGAATGAGTTAAAAGAGTTAATGAGGAAGAAGTACTGCTCGCGAGCTGAAATACAGAGGCTAGAAACGGAATTATGGCATCTAAGAATGGATGGTCCTAAGATTGCAGAATACGTTCAGAGGTTTCATGATTTGTCCCACGTGGTGCCGTACATGGTCACGCCCGAATTTAAACGCATCGAATGCTTTATCTGGGGATTGGCACCCCAGATCATGAGTATGGTTACCACGTCTAAGCCTGCAACGATCACAGAAGCCATCGACCTCAGTGTGGCACTAACTGAGGAAGCGATTAGATTGAACAAGTTTTCAGTTTCGGAACCAAAGAAGAAAGAGACTCATGTGGAGTCAACAAACGGAAATTTTCCAATTTCAAGCAAGGTACCAGCAACGTGAGCAAGAAGGGTGAGTCGAGCACACCGGCCAGGGCAACATCCGGTGTTGAAAACAAAGGCAAGGGTTACATGGGCACTCTGCCCAGGTGTAATACGTGCCATCGCCATCATTCTGGCCCGTGCAGATTGAGAAAATGCGAGTCATGTGGGAAGAATGGCCACTCAAAGGATAGATGTTGGGCCGGAACTGGTACTGGGCGTGGTGCTAATCGAGGTTATGGGAATGGTAATGGAAACCGCCAACAGGAAGGAAATGGCGGAAATGGGAACCGTGGAAATTTTGCAAACCAAGCTGGGAGTGGAAATTGCAACCAAAACAACACTCAAGGTGGAAATGGGAATGGAAATGGTCGTGGACCGGGATGCTTCAATTGTGGAGATGTCGGGCACTTTAAGAGGGAATGCCCAAAATTGAACCAAGCACGGGGAAGAGTCTTTAACATCGGCGCAAGGGAAGCGCGCCATGATCCAAACATAGTCACTGGTACGTTCCCTATAAACCAACGTTTTGCATCTGTTCTGTTTGATACTGGTGCCGATTATAGTTTCGTATCGATAGAATTTAAGAATATGCTTGGATTAACTGCTAATAAGTTAGACGTTCCGTACTCGATTGAATTGGCAAACGGGAAACTAGTTGAAATGGGTGAAGTCATCAGAGGATGCGTGATTGAGCTGGGAGAACACGTGTTCACTTTGGATCTACTACCAGTCGAATTGGGAAGTTTCGACGTGGTGGTAGGGATGGATTGGCTATTGAGCAACAAAGCCGAGATTGTTTGCCACGAAAAGACCATCCGCATCCCAATGGCAGATGGAGAGACGATCGTAGTTCATGGAGAAAAGCGTGATACGCCTCTGAGAATCATTAGCTGTCTGAAAGCTAGAAAGTGTTTACAAAAGGGATGTGTTGCGTTCTTGGCACACATCGTGTATAAAGAAGTTACTGAGCCAACGATCGAAGACATTCCAGTAGTAAAAGAATATCCTGAAGTCTTTCCAGAAGACTTGCCAGGATTGCCGCCACAGCGACAAGTCGAGTTTCACATTGACTTAGTTCCAGGCGCCGCGCCTATGGCTAAGGCACCTTACCGACTTGCGCCTTCGGAGATGCAGGAGTTGTCAACACAACTCCAGGATTGATTGCATAAAGGATTCATCAGACCAAGCTTCTCACCTTGGGGAGCTCCAGTTCTGTTCGTCAAAAAGAAGGATGGTAGTTTTCGTATGTGTATAGACTACCGCGAGCTTAATAAATTTACTATCAAGAACAGATATCCTTTGCCCAGGATTGATGACCTGTTCGATCAGTTGCAAGGTTCGAGCTTTTATTCAAAGGTCGACCTTCGATTAGGATACCATCAACTAAGGATACAGGAGGAAAGTATCCCAAAGACGGCCTTTAGGACTCGTTATGGACATTACGAGTTCCTGGTTATGCCGTTTGGGCTGACAAACGTGCCGGCAGTTTTCATGGATCTAATGAACAGAGTCTGCAAGCCGTACTAGGATAAGTTTGTGATCGTGTTTATTGATGACATTCTGATCTATTCGAAGACGAAGGACGAGCACGAACAACATTTAAGAGCTATTCTGGAACTACTGAAAAAGGAGAAGTTGTACGCTAAGTTCTCGAAATGTGAGTTTTGGCTACGCGAAGTCCAATTTCTTGGACATGTGGTTAATGGAAATGGAATCCATGTGGATCCAACAAAGATCGAGGCAATCAAGAATTGGGAGACTCCAAAGACGCCAACCGAGATTCGACAGTTCTTAGGTTTGGCTGGTTATTATCGAAGGTTCATTGAGGATTTCTCTAAAATCGCTCAACCCCTGACCGCACTCACACAGAAAGACAAGAAGTTTGATTGGGGTGACAAGCAAGAAGAAGCATTTTAGTTGTTGAAAAACAAACTTTGTGATGCACCGATCTTATCACTACCCGAAGGAACGGACGACTTCGTGGTATATTGTGATGCCTCGCGTCAAGGATTGGGTTGCGTGCTGATGCAGCGCCAGAAGGTTATAGCATATGCGTCACGCCAGTTGAAGATTCACGAGAAAAATTACACTACCCACGACTTGGAACTAGGTGCGGTGGTGTTTGCCTTGAAAATCTGGCGACATTATTTGTATGGTACGAGGTGTACAATATTCACTGATCACAAGAGCTTACAGCACATATTTGACCAGAAGGAGCTTAACATGAGACAAAGACGTTGGGTTGAACTATTAAACGACTATGATTGTGAGATCAAGTATCACCCAGGGAAGGCGAATGTGGTCGCTGATGCCCTGAGTCGAAAGGAAAGGATCAAGCCCATAAGGGTAAGGGCTTTGGAAATGATTGTCCAGACAGACCTCTCATTGCGCATTCGTGCCGCACAAAGAGAAGCACTTAAAGAAAGGAACATTGAGAATGAGTATCTCTGTGGGATGGAGAAGCAGTTGGTACCAAACGAGGAAGGAACTTTGTGCTTTATGAGACGAATTTGGGTTCCTCTGTTTGGTGGATTGAGAAAGGTTATTTTCCATGAGGCTCACAAGTCGCGATACTCAATTCATCCAGGAGCGGATAAGATGTACCAAGACCTAAAGGACTTTTACTGGTGGCCAAGGATGAAAGGCGACGTGGCGATATACATTGGTAAATGTTTAACTTGCGCCAAAGTAAAAGCCGAATATCAAAAACCGTCAGGTCTCTTGCAGCAACCTGAAATACCCAAATGGAAATGGGAACAGATTTCCATGGACTTCATAACGAAACTGCCAAAGACGCCCAAGGGCCACGATACAATTTGGGTAATAGTAGACCGTCTAACACGAGTAAACTTGCTGAAATATACATGCGAGAGATTGTTGCTCGTCATGGAGTGCCCCTCTTGATTATCTCTGATAGAGACGGACGCTTCGTGTCAAGGATTTGGCAGTCCTTCCAAGAAGCTTTTTGTCACACCCCCAAAATCCACACGCGGAGTACCACCGCTTGGAGGCGTGACATGACCAGGATCAAGCCACCAATCATATTGAACATAAGTATAAAGTAAAAGTCATTCATCAATACGATAGGTGTTTTCAAACCAAACATAAAACAAGTGTGTAGCGGAAGCAATAATGTAAAACCCAACATAAGTATAAGTACAAAATGTCATAATGATTAACGACACATTCACGATCCATGTCCACAACGACCGTGCCTCCCGTGCAAGCTCCAAAAGTACCTATGGTCCTGCAAGGCACGTAACAAAGAGTCAACAACTAGTTGAGCGAGTTCACAGTGGGTTATTCAGTTATAGTGTTCGTATCGTAAATCGTAAGTTCGTTTAGTAATCATGTATCGTATGTAATGGTATCACGGCCCTCTAGGCATGTTTGCGAAGTTAGTGGGGGTTTCCCATATGTTCTCTAGACTAGGTATATTTGTATCGCGGCCCTCCAGGCATGTTTGCGAAGATTAAAGTATAGTTCGCGGCCATTCCAGGCATGTTTGCGAAGATTGTTCTAGTATCGCGGCCAATCCCGGCGTGTGTGCGAAGAGGAGTAATGTATCACTAGTCTAGTAGTATCTACCATTAACCTTCCTCTCCCGAGGTCTATGGTATGAAATTCTGATAATTCTTAAGCGTAATTAATCAATCAACCCATTCCCAACCCCGGGAATCCCATGCCTTGGTAAGAGTGTGAACTCACCTTGTTTTGCTCGGTATGCTAAGTTAAGTGCTCACAATAAATCAGTCAAGTCCTATAGTGCACGTATATTCAATCAGTTCACGCTCGTAATATTTCACATGTAACTATCATCACAGTAATATCATGGAGTGTTTGACAGTTCATATCATGCCACACAAGCAGTTAATTGCATCCATACATTTAACAGAGTTGGCATCTAGCAGAACTAGCAAATTAACTGAGTGAATAAAGTTAACAGATTTCATGAAATAACAGAATTAATCCACTTCCTTGGAATAATAAATAAACAGAGTAAGTCAGTTAACCCAGTTAACAACTTAACAGAATTTGTCCACTAACAGAGTTACTCAAACAATGAAGTTATCAACTTACATATTTAACATAGTTAAATAAACTAACTGAGTTATTCCAGTGATTAGTTTAATCGATTAACATGCCACTAAAAATACTAGGACGACAGTCCATGAAAGTTTTGAAACGTGCACATAGGTGGCTGAACGTGTTGACCTGTTGTGTGCGTAAGAGTAAACATACTTGAGCACGAGTGTCGGTTTACGAGAGTAGGATCTAAAGATCCTAGAGTAATTGGTGATGGCAGGTTACACCTCCTGCCTGGGCAGCTGCGAGTGCTGCAGTAACTTGTTCAGTGATCGAAGCCGCCAACTGGGCTTGAGTTAGGTTAATACGTCCAGCCATGATCTTCATAGCAAATGTAACATAAGTGAGAGAGGTTCGCGAATAGTGCGACGACAGAAAAGAGTAAGCACACAAGTGTTCTCAAGCAATAACGAATAGTAGGCAATGTAATCTAAGCATACCACGAGCAAGGTTCTATGTAATTCTAGCATGTAGGCAATAAACATAACCCTTATTACCTAGGATGTTGAGTCTTGCACGTGGAGCGAGGCGTCGTTGTGGATCGTTGAGCGCTGTACAGGTTATAGTCTGGTTTTAATAAAAACGTTTTCCCCTTATTAAAACCGAGTTCTCTATAACCAATGGCTCTGATACCAATCTGTCACACCCCCAAAATCCACACGCGGAGTACCACCGCTTGGAGGCGTGACATGACCAGGATCAAGCCACCAATCATATTGAACATAAGTATATAGTAAAAGTCATTCATCAATACGATAGGGGTTTCCAAAACCAAATATAAACAAGTGTGTAGCGGAAGCAATAATGTAAGACCCAACATAAGTTTAAGTACAAAATGGCATAATGTTTAACAAGTCATTCACGACCCATGTCCACAACGACCGTGCCTCCCGTGCAAGCTCCAAAAGTACCTAAGGTCCTGCAAGGCATGCAACAGAGAGTCAACAACTAGTTGAGCGAGTTCACAGTTGGTTATTTAGTTATAATGTTCGTATCGTAAATCGTATGTTCGTTTAGAAATCATGTATCGTATGTAATAGCATCGCGGCCCTCTAGGCATGTTTGCGAAGTTTAGTGGGGGTTTCCCATATGTTCTCTAGACTAGTTATATTTGTATCGCGGCCCTCCAGGCATGTTTGCGAAGATTTAAGTATAGTTCGCGGCCATTCCAGGCATGTTTGCGAAGATTAAAGTATAGTTCGCGGCCATTCCAGGCATGTTTGCGAAGATTGTTCTAGTATCGCGGCCGATCCCGGCATGTGTGCGAAGAAATGTATATGTATCACTAGTCTAGTAGTATCTACCATTGACCTTCCTCTCCCGAGGCCAATGGTATGTAATTCCGATAACTCTTAAGCATAAATAATCAATCAACCCATTCCCAACCCCGGGAATCCCATGCCTTGGTAAGAGTGTGAACTCACCTTGGTTTGCTCGGTATGCTTAAACTATGTGCTCACAAGAAATCAGTCAAGTCCTATAGTGCATGTATGTTCAGTCAGTAAATGTTTGTAAGGTTTCGCATGCAATCTAAGTCACAGTAATATCACAGAGTGTGTTTGGCGGTTATTCTCATCACCACATAAACAGGTAGTCATCCATAACATTCATGCTTTACATACTTATTTTTTCACAGTTAATTCTAACATTGATACTCATTAGCATGCTTGACAGGGTTAACTGGTTTAACAGGGTTAGTATATATAACAAGTTAGTAAACTAAACAGAGTTTACCCGCTTAATAGAAATAATAAACTAACTGAGTTAATGGCTTAACATAGTCAATGAGTTTAACAGGTTTATACGCTAACCAGAGTTAATAATCTTAACTGGGTTTATATTTGTAACATGCATAGCAGGATTTAACACACCTAACATGGTTAACCCTTAACACTGTTAACATAATTAAATTAACAACTTAACAGGGTTAACAGACATCACATAACCAAGTTGCTGTTTAAAGTTTTGAACAATGTTACAAAGTCACGAAATCCCTTCACTAATAAAACTATAGCCGAAATCCCTTAGTGGATGAAAACACTAGTGCCGAAATCCTATGTGAGCCGAAATCACCCTATGGGCCGAAATCCAACTTGGGCCGAAAACACCCTTGGGCTTTTACTGAACATAAGCTTGGGCTTGACGAAAACACATGAGTGTTTTCGTCCATTGCTGTGATTTCGTTGGCTGTACATCATCTTCTCAACAGTTACATAAATTAATTTCCTGATATAAATTCGTGGATCATTGTTCTATCATACAGAATCAGTATTCAATTTAACAACTAACTTGAAAACATGTATCATCCATTCGACTAATAATCAATCAATTATATGCATACCGCAACCGATCTTGTATCAGAATGTACAGATCCCTAATATGCAAATCCATTCAATCAAAACCATTCGTGGTATCATATGAGTTACTGAATCAGCAAGATCATAATGAAATTACCATATCATTCGTGGAAAGGTATAACATAATCACATAACATTAGCATCTAATAAGTCACATACACATACAGATATGAAATCATGCATCAAACCAACAACAGTGCAACTAACCGAGATGGAGTGTCACTAGGTCTGGTCGAAAGGGAAAAACTTGAAGGGTTGTGGCTGCCGTCGCACAGTAGGGCTCTAGGGTTTCGGTTTTTGTGATTAATCTTTTTAGTAAAGTGGGGAACAAAATGTATCAAAACCCATTAAAACTCATTACTACTGGGCCGAAGCCCATATGCTTTTTTTTTTTTTTTTTTTTGCTGGCCTCAAATGGACGAAAACACTTAATTTCTTTTGAGGTGTCCATTTTATTATTCTTAATTTACATAAACACATACTTAATACAAGGCATGTTATTTACAATCTATAAATATATAAACACTATGATGCACACCAAATACGAATATGCAAACAACACTTAGTGAACAGTTATTAAATCAAATAGACCTTGAAAACTCGGGTTGTCACAGACGACACGCTCCACTTTGTTGAAGAACCGGTTGAGGTTACGGATTGGAAGGTTAACAAAACACGCAGGAGTAGTGTCAAACTCGTCAAAGTTCGATGGAATGCAAGACATGGACCAGAATTCACGTGGGAACGTGAGGATCATATGAAGGCCAAGTACCCACATTTGTTCCCCAAGACCCCTGTAACTAGAAGTAGAGCCTAAAATTTCGGGACGAATTTTTCTTAACAGGGGGAGAATGTGACAACCCTCACAATTACAGGTACTGTACAATTAATTAATGTTAATTATGTGCTTAATGACTGTGCTTGATTACAACTGACAGTTTAAACTGCTTTATGATTTTTGCATCATACATACATAAGCATCATATTTTATACTGTCACTCCATTTATTACACACAAACATTAGTGACATACATGATGCAGACAGCACAGTTAGCACGCTGAGTGGTTAATTCAGAAACATGCTGACAATGCCAGCACATAGACAGACAATGATATTATGGCCAGTATGAGCCAGGGACAGGGTACTACACTAGTATGGAGTGTAGGGAGGTGAGGACCATAAAAACGGATAAATATATATATAGAATATAGTGCCGGGAAGTGCCGAAAACACACTATAAATGCAGAATTCTGCATTTATTATTAAAATTCAGCATTTTATTATGCTAGTAAAGTGCAAAAATATGGCAGCATGGTCCTGTATGCTTTCCTAAGTGCCGGGAATAATTAGTGTTGCAAAAATATATATAAAAGACATTTTTCGACATAATTAAACACTTTAATGGAACGGTGTCTAATCGGACAACCGGACACTACCCGGGACACCAAATTTTTGTCAGTTACATAGTTTTATTATTTTTGCCTAGTCGTGATCCCCGTTTACCACAACACCCATTAAAAACCAACAAACTAGTGTATATGATCATCATACTTAAAATCTAACTTGTGTTTACATTTTGGTTGAAAAAGTTACACCCAACCCCCCCCCCCCCCATATAACCGATTTCGGTCCCTCATGGACCCACACAATCACCACCTCCATGCCTCCTATATTTCACTTGATTTAATTCATTATTTTATTAGATCTTGGCTTGTGTAAGTCACCATAATATTGAAGTAATCTATAAGAAGCATGGTCTCTAGATTTCTCATCATTCTCAATCTTTCACCTCTCTCATTCCTCACTCTCTCTCTCATTTTTGGTCACCCCAAACCGCCACCATCACCACCACTTTCACACCCTCATCTTCCAAGTTTCAAGTTCCATTTAAGCCTTGAAGGTGATCCATGGAGGTTGCAAGTTGAGGAGCATTCAAAAGAGCCTTGTTCTTGCTTGTTTCTTCATCTTTTTCTCATCATCTTTGCATTAGAATTCTACCCTAGCCTTGTGCTAGTAGTAAGTTCTTTGTTACACCTTTGTTCATCACATTTTTATGGCTAAAATTTGTAGTATGATGCATATGTTAAACACTAAAGTAACAAGAACAAGAAGATGAACATGAAAGTTTTACATGAAGTTCTACATAAAAGATTAACGTGAAAGTGTAATACTACTAGTTTAATGTTGTCATGAGTATGTTGTTAATTTGATGATGATTTTCGGTTTCGTGATGTTAATCACTAAATGGTCTTGTTAAATAATGTAGGGAACATAATTTAACAAGAAAAGAAAATGGTTGGTGTTACATAAAAAGGTCCACTTTCTAACTACTTATGAACTTGGTAAAAATGATATTTTTTTATGAAATATGATTAAACTAGTAGAATGGTGATCATGTTGATTCAAGACTTACAAGAAACTTTTCTAAATAAACCAAGTAAAAGAATCGGTTTTTGGAAGAACCATGACTCTACATACACTTACATTATTTTTAGAAACAAAATAAATGTAAGAACATTTATTTACAAGAAAAGTTCAAGAGTACTATTTTTGTAAATATTATTTACAAGTTGTAAACAAGTAACTCGTTTAAGAGAATGGTTTTTAAGGAAATAAATACGTTTCGGAAGGTAACTAAGCTCACTAAAGGTTTTACCAAGTTACTACGCGTTTTCGGAATATGTCAAGTTCACGATTATTATGTAACACATATATTTTTGCACTTGGTATTGGGAAAGTTTGTTTGTTGATTGATTTCGAAAAGAAAACGATATGCTTAAAAGCATGGACACTCCCATATTAGGGGAAACTCTGGCGAAATTTTCCAAAAATCCCAAGACTTAGAAAATTATTTTCTAACAAGTATGTTTAACTTTGTTTTCGGAAGTAAACTTCGCCATAAATTTTGTTACAATATTTCAAAGTATCGGAGGTGGGTTTTCGGAAATAAAAACGGATAAATATATATATAGAATATATATTTCCTACTAAAACGCTTGTGTGATTATTTGTTTATTTTGGGAACTAGTTACATTATTTAGGACAAAATAATGTAACTTAGTAAAATACCATCACACTTATAAATCCAGACTATACGTTACGAATATATTTTGGGGTAAAACTTATTTGGATACAAAGCATGAAAATATATTATTTTTGGGAAAAATATATATTTTGGGACATATTATTTTTGATAAATAGATCATTATATTTTCTAGAGTGGGACTTAAAAATATATAATGTCAATACTTTAAATCACAAAATACACATATAAATACTTGAGAAGTGTAGATACGAAATAGTTGCCTAACTATTTTTCCTAAAGACAAAAGTTAAGTTAAAATAACTATTATTATTTTGACAAGTATAATATCAAAGTAACGCAACTCAAAACACTAAACCTTAAGCCAAGGCACAGCCAGTTCGTCTAATAGACATTAGTACGTGTAGGTCGTCACGCAGCAGACCGAGTTTGAGATTGACGTTACAGGATACGCACTTCTGTGAGTTCATGTCCCCCTTTTCTCTTAACTATTTTCAGTTTTATATTTCGGGGATGGAATACATGTCACAATTATTACAAACATTTATTTACACGGTATGGTTAGCTTAGGGAGGGTTTATACTACTAGATCATGTGAAGGGTGGGCACAACACTTGAGGCAATTAATCCTCTTTGTTAGGACCGAGGGACACAAGAGTGATAGATCTATTTGGGTGTAGCGAGCCCACACCCGTGAGGCCGGGGCGGCCCATAGAGGTGACTGTGTCTTACAGCCGAAGCCCGGTAACAAATTTGCTAGGTTTGAGTTTCCCTGCACCTTTTCACACATACCAGTGGCTTTGCAACCCATTGGTGATCTCTTTTTCCTTAATGCTACATACCAGGGACTTTTATACATACTTGAAAGGTTTATACATACTCACTTTTATATGAACTCGCTCAACTTTTTGTTGATTTTTCAAATTACATGTATTTCAGGAAATTAATGGATCTGGCGAAGTGTGCAATTGTGTTAAGCTGCGTAGGGAGTAATGATGTCATCCGGGTTTAGGAAGTGTGACTCTTGCCTGGACGGGTTACAAGCCTTTAACCATGTTTTTATTTAAGTCTTTTCGTTGGTCGTATGAACACGCTTCAAACTTATGTCTTGGTTGTATGTCGTTTTATGTGTCGACTTTTAAAAACAATGATGTTGTGGTAAGTTTTGAAACTTAATGAATGGATGACTATCATGTGTTTTATTTCATATAGCATTGTTATGATTGTGCTATGGTATTAAGAAGTCACATCAAATTAACCCACGCTTCCGCAAAAGCCAGGGTGTGACATTAATGATATAGATGAATTCCTGTTTACTTTCAAAGACATACAAATACATTACATGTTGCATGTTTGTGACCACCCGAGTTTTCAAGGTTTCTACTTGACTAAATACTTATTCACTAAGTGTTGTTTTGTAATTATACATGGTGTGCATTATACGTGTGAAGGTTAAAATTATATTTTTGTATTAATAGTTTGATTGTAAAATTAAGAGAATAACCCTTGGCTGAAAACCTTCCACCCGAAAACACCCCATGTGGCGAAAACACTAAGTGTTTTCGTCCACTATGTGGCCGGCGAAAACAAGTTGGGCTTCGGCCCAGTAGCGAGCAACTATAATGTTTTGATATTGACCTTTACGTTAGAGTTTTAATCCGAAAACCCTAGTCACCTCCCACCCTGCGACGGCAACCATGAGACCCTTGAAGCCTCTCACTTTGTCTGGTTCATTGCTTCTCCTGTTCGGGTTAGTTATCAAATATTGATAGTTATTAAATGGAAATCATTATGGATTATTGGTGTGATATCATGAGTTAACTGTTATGTTGAATGATGGTAGATTGGATAGATAGATGTGATAGGAATTCCTATAATCTGATGTAAAAATCGGTTGTGTTATGCATATGATTTATATTTAATATTGTTGATCTGATATGTCTAGCAGATTAAGGTTTTATGTTAAAAGATATGACGAGAACTTGATGATCACAACAACTTCCTAATGATTGATGATTGAATAATAATTGGATGATAATCATGATTGTATAGTGATTTGGTAATTCTTATGATTACATAGTTTGGTCCGATTGAATGATTGTTAGATGATGCGTTAGGGTTTTGGAATACGTAACTGCTGTTGATGATGATGTACCAGACGAAAACACAGCAACAGACGAAAACAAAAGGTGTTTTCGTCAAGCCTTAAGTCCGACGAAAAACCCTTGGGTTTTCGTCAAGTGTGATTTCACCAGTAAAGGGGTTTTCGACCAAGTGTTTTCGTTCCAAGAGTTTTCGCCAATAAGTGATTTCGCCAATAAATGATTTCGTTACATGTGATTTCATCTAGTGTGTGACAACAGTAACTCTGTTTAGTCTATTAACTTAGTTAAGTTTATTAACTCTGTTGTTAACTGTTTTAACTCTGTTAAATTATGTAACTCTGTTTAGTAATTAACTCTATTAGCTTGTTAACTCTGTTAGTTAATTAACTCTGTTAGTAAGTAACTCTGTTAGTTTACTATCCCTGTTATGTATATCAATCCAGTTAAGTTTGTTAACCTTGTTAAGTAGGTTAAAGAATAACCATGTTAGAATAAACTGTGAAGGACATTTATGTGAAGCATGAATTGCATGAAATTGATTAACTGTTTGTGTGATGCATGATGTTCACTGCCAAACACACTTTGTGACATAGATTGCATGTGAATCTTTTCGAACTTGAACTGATTGGATATACGTGCATACTATAGGACTTGATTGATTACTTGTGAGCATATAGATTAGCATACCGAGCAAACCAAGGTGAGTTCACACTTCTAAGGCATGGGATTCCCGGTGGGTTGGGAATGGGATTGAGTAACTACGACAGAACTTGTACATATACCACTACTAGACTACTTACCACCGTCCTCGGATTGGGAAGGACGCCAGCGCTAAACCTACGTACTCGCTACGTACCACTTTCCTCGGATTGGGAAAGGCACTTACGTAAAACCTACGTAATCTCATACTTACTACTGTCCTCGGATTGGAAAGGGCACTTACGTAAAACCTACGTAATCTCATACTTAACACTGTCCTCGGATTGCGAAGGGCACTTACGTAAAACCTACGTAATCTCATACTTATCACTGTCCTCGGATTGGGAAGGACACCTATAGATACAACTAGTCTAGTAATATACAACATGGGAAGCCCCCACTAAATATCGTAAAGATTTGGGAAACAAGGATACTGGGTAACACATGATTATGAAACAAACTTACGATTTCTGAAACGAACTCAATAACTGAACAATCAACTGTGAACTCGCTCAACTTTGTTGTTGACTCGTTGTTACATGCCTTGCAGGTCGATAGGTACTCATGGAGCTTGCACAGGGAGGCGCGGTCGTTGTGGGACATGGACAGTGGGTGCCATGTTAAGAACATTATAACATTTCGAACTTAATACTTATGTTGGGTTTTCACATTTATGCTTCCGCTAAATACTTAACTATGTTTTGTTTTGAACACCTTTCGTATTGTTGGATTGAATTTTATTTATTACTTATCATGTTCAATATGATTGGTGGCTTGATCCTGGTCAGTCACGCCTCCAGGTGGTGATACTCCGCGTGTGGATTTTGGGGGTGTGACAATGTTGCTTATCATTATTAAATGCATCCCGGAATAGTTCAATTAGTGCACAAGACGAAACTAGCACAATAATCAGATAAACTAGAAGTACTGACGGGAGTTCAGTACTTAGACAGACATGGTGTTAGAATACAGAACAAGCCCCGTAACCAAGAGTTACACTAGAATATTATGTAGGAAAGTAGGGACTATAAAACTGCCTTCCGAGTGACGATTTAAGTGCCAGAAAGTGCCCGAAACACACTTAAACTGCAGAATTCTACAGAAAACAGCAAAATTCAGCATTTAAACATCAAGTTATAATGCAGAAATGTGGTATAATTGTCCAGAATGACTTGATAAGTGCCGAGAATGAAAACTGTCATAAAAGGTACCTCATAGCACACTAAACTACGCACTTTAGCACCTCAACGAACCGGTAACCAAACGAATAACCGGACACTACCCGAAACACCAAAAGTGAACTAGAAGCATTGTTTTAATGTTACAAGACTAGTTATAGCCAATAAACATCATATTACACCTCGAAACACCTAAACACATTAAACCCCTAACTAAGGCAATTAAATCCTAACTAATCATGTAACTAACACTTGAAACCAAACTAGATACCCCCCCCCCCCCATAACCGGTTACAAGTGGGTCCCACCCCCTTGATTTTCTTGAATATTTTATATGATATGTTTAGTAGATATTGGACATGATAACCAAAGTGTAATATGATGTTTGAGATTAAAGGACACAAAATCCATTATACTTCACATAAATTTCCAACTCAAAATTTCAAACCCATTTCTCCTCTTCTTCTTTCCCCATTCACGGCCACACAAAATCCATCATCTTCATTTTGTTCAACTTTCAAGCCATTCCAAGCTTGTTTCATGGTGTAAGAAGATCATCTAAGGAAGCTACAAGTGTTAGAAGTGGAAAGACCATCTTGTGGGGCTATTAACCACCTAGTTTCTTCTTCATCTTGCATCTTGATCTTCCCTAGCCTTAGCGCTAGTAGTAAGCTCCTTTGATCCTGTTTTTACACTTGATTTTAGTACTTAAAGTATGAAGTAACATGATAATCTAAAGAATCTCATCAAAACAAGAACATGAACATGAACATAAAGCTTGAAAGCATGAAAATCTAAGTTGTTTAAGTGTATATAGTGAACGTGTTTGTTGATTACTTATATGTATGGTGTAGATCACCACATGAAGCTTGCTAGATGATGATTTAAAACATGATCTAGCAAGTATGAGGATGATTCTTGAAAAATCTAAGTTGATCATCCTTTATGTGAAATATGAACTTGAAGATGGACTTGATTTTTGTGTAGGATGATTAACCCTACAAGATGTAAGTCTTGAAAATATAAGATTTCAAAAAATAAAAGTTTCAAGAAACTAAAGTTTACATCAAGATTTAACATGATTTGGTTTTAAAGGAAAGTAACCATGATTTATATGATAAAATGGAACCTTTAAAGTGTATGAAACATGAAAAACTCAAGAAGATTAATTTTTGTAAAAGTGACTTACAAGTTGTAAAGATGGAAATTTTATAAGAAAGAGTTTTATAAAATAAAAACTATGGATTTTGTGTTATTAAACCTTGTTAAACAACATGTTAAAATACTACAAAGTTTTATAAAACTTCAAATTCATATCATCTTGTAAAAGTGCAAGTAATTGCTTATGGTAAGTTGAATGAAAATTGTTGATGATTGAAGATGGATTTTTTAAAAAGAAAATGATATGATATTAAGCATGGAAACCTCTATTTTCAAGGAAAACTATGGCAAAATTTTTGTAAAAATTAAACACTTAGAAAAATATTTTTAAACAAGTGTTTACAAGTAATTTTTGGTCATGGTTTTAATGTAAAAATTTGCCATAATTTTTGTTATAAAAATTACAAGCATTGGAGTTTGATTTTTGATAACAAAAATGACTAAGTATATAATTAGGAAAAATACAAGCAAGTACGTATTCCTGTACGTATAAATACATACCGGAATACGCTACCAATACTTGGCAAAATACGCAAATACAACTATACCTATACTTGGAAAATATATATGTGAGAAACACATGACAAATCAAGTTAAAAATAAATTATTTTTAACAATATTGGATGGAAATAATTTAAGTTAAAATATCCTTATTGTAACTAATAATTATATAATTTGGAATTATATAATGTACACCAAACGTTTAACTCAAGTATACCAGAATTCCAAAATAAGTCTTAATAAATAAGACTAAGAGTCGTTACACGACCTAAACGTCTAATAAAACTTAGCACGTGTGTAGGTGGTAGTACGGCTTAAGGACACTTAGTTTGGGTACACAGGATCACAGACGCAAATCTGTGAGTTCATGTCCCCCTTTTCTTTTAACTGTTTTCGGGTTTATAACTATTGGGGGTGAAATACATGTCAACTTGGGTATGATTTAGCTAAGGAACGATCTATTAGATCATGTGACTATAGGCTGAACTGAATGCCATTAATTCTTTTAAGGACCACGGGAAGATCTAATGGGTACGGCCGAGTCCCACTCCTGGTCCTTGTGTGACCACTTAGAGTGCTGTTGTGTCCCAGTCGAGGTGATTCGACACGGTCGAGGTGATTCGACACGGTCGAGGTGATTCGACACTAAAAATCGTCTAATCGGGTTGAGTACTTCTTATGTCGTCACATATATTAATGTCATTGCAAAACATTAATGATATGTTCATAGACACTTTACATACCTGTTTTCAAAGGAATCTCTCAAATGTTTACAAGTTTATCCGGAACTCATACAAAACACATGAACTCGCTCAACTTTTGTTGATGTTTTCAAACTACATGTATTTCAGGAAACTAAATGGATCTGGCGGCGTTGAGAATGTTTTCAAGAAGTAATTTCAAGATTTGATGTCATCCTATTTTGGAAGGTTTGTTTTGTATATCTTATTTTGGATAAGATATATGAAGCAAAGCCTTGGTTTATTAGTCTTTTGTTAAAAATCCCTTGTATGGAACTTATTACTTTTGGATGGTTTGTAAACGAAACATAAAGCTTGCGGTTGAAACTTTACAACTTGTGTTTGTAATATTTTCAAAACTTATGAATGGACGAACATCATACTTTTAGTCATATAGTTGTTTATTATAATTGAATGCAATGGTATTGATCAAGTCACACGTATACGCTTCCGCAAAAGTCAGGGTGTGACAGGTTGGTATCAGAGCTTCGATTGTAGTGAACTAGGATTCCTTCTCGAGTCTAGACTACAATCACTAGGATTCTCTCACGAAAACATTTTTACAAAAAGGTTTTTCATTGCATTAACGAAAGCGCCAAGATCCAAATCAAACATTTTTCAAAGGAAAGACAAAGCAAGGACATTAGTAGGAAGGAAGAATACCCCAACTAATGTGCCAATTGAGGTATAGTCTATGTGAGATAGACTTTCCGAAGGCGAAATGACCCACGAAAGGACAAACGAGAGTTATATGTGACATATTGTATTTATTTTCATGTATATACTAAGTAACATTGCTATTCATTAATATATATGCATATATGTGTACGGAATAATTATTGACGGGAACGAGATACCTTCGACTTCGAATCCTATTATTGTTCTTGACTCGCACAATGAGACTATCGACCTCGCATTTATTACAGAGCTTATGGCTGATGTTGTTACCAAACGAGACTCTGAGCTTGATTCTGTAGAAGATGGTTGTCCTTTCCCCTCGAATGCGAAGGTGCCTGACTACGGCGAGGCGGAGGAGGTAACCCTGGACAACAACCTTATCAGTGAGACGAGGTCCCAATGGCTTTTACGAAACATGATTGACGAATACCCACCTTGAAGGTGCCCCTCCGACTACTATTGTTAGGAACTCTCTTTTTTCCTACTTTGACTAGCATTGTGCCATTTCGCGTGTAACGACAACGGACGTTGGCGCGTGGACCATCATAAAGGTCTCATCTATATCGAAGGTATGAGGACAATAGTGTCCCCTCTCTGACTGATCAGCTGCTTTGAACGAGAGAAAATTAGGGTGACCATGCAAGGCAATTTATTATTATGGGGGCCCACGTAATAACAACTTGTAGTGCATGGGAATCCTGGCTGCGGGTCAAGCTAATGATCACCACCCATTCAAATTTTCTAAGTTGTTCAAACTCTATCTAATAGAACACTAATCGAGAAAGTTACTATAACACTCTTCAAAGTAGGAAGTCTGTCTTTGCCTACTTCGCGCCTAAGACTTCTACCCGTAATACGAGTCGTTTGGGACCCGGCATCTAAGCAAGTGAAGATGACTAACACTCAGAAAAGATTCTTCTCATCCTTCACCTCACATACACCTTATCACCCACTACTTTATCACCACCACCAACACCCCTATCAGTAACTCTACACTCTCTATCCCAAAAAGCACCCCCATTGTTTGGGTAGTGCATTCGCTCCCTGGAAAACCGTGCTACGGTTGCTACAAGGCACAATTCGGTCCCGAGGAAGAAGTCACGAACCCTCACGACCTTATCTCTGTGTTTTCGCTACCAGCCCCTATACGTGGTAAAAATGCACAACCCCCATCTTTTGGGAAGTATACCCATCTTTGTGAAACTAAAGATCTAAGAAGATCAATGTAGAAGGAAAATAACTACAACTTTCATATTATGGAACTTGTATGACCGAGGTGATGTAACCTCGAGTCCATTTTGTTTTTGTTCTGTTAAAAAATGAATCATGTTGTCAAACATATATGGAAGCTCAGTGGTTGTTTTCTTATCTATACATTGTTGATTATATGCATGTGATGTTTATTTGATTAGATGTTTGCTTGTTGTGATGATTATTTATGTACATATATACCTCATAGACAATTATTTGGTGAATATTGTCTAACTTACCGGATACCTCTTGCTAGAAGAAAATGCCGCCCAGACGCAGCACAAATACCAACACTTTGCCAAGGACATAAGCTGAACTTCAAGAACGCATATCACAGGCAATTGCACAGCATGAGGCCAACTGTTCAGAGCACATCAGTGGCACATCCGAAAATAACCCTCCAACTGGTAATGTTAAGTCACCCAAGACACATTACAAATCTTTTGGATATTTCCAATTGTGCTTTGTCAATGCTCACTTGTGAATTATGTTGCATGTGTTACAGGTTGTACCTATAAGCAATTTCTGGATTGCAAGCCCTTAAATTTTGATGGCACGGGAGGTGCCGTCATTTTTTTTTGTGGGGTTGAGAAGACCGATTCCGTGCTGAGAATGAGCAAATGTGCACCTGAGCAGAGAGTCACCTACATCTCAGGGTTGTTTTTAGATGGTGCACTCTCCTGGTGGAACCTTCAGGTTCAAACTCTTGGTGAAACTGTTGCATATGCACTAAGCTGGGATGAGCTTAAGGAATTGATGCGCAAGAAATACTATTCAAGGGCTGAAATCCAGAAACTAGAAACTGAGTTCTGGAATCTGAAGATGGATGGACCAAAGATAGCTGAGTATATTCAACGATTCCATGACTTATCAAGGGTTGTTCCCTATCTTGTCGAGCCGGAATTCAATCGAATCGAGCGGTTTATTTGGGGACTTACACCTCAAATCTTGAGCATGGTTACTGCCTCTAAGCCCCCAACCATTGCAGAGGCCTTCGATTTGAGTGTTGCACTTACTGAAGAAGCTCTTCATATGGGAAAGTTTTCGAAATCTGAGACAAACAAGAAAGAGACTCACGTGGAGGCTTTGGGCGACAACAAAAGGAAGTTTTCAAACCTGAAGAAAGGCACCCAAGTAAGTCATGACAACTCAAATGAAAAAAAAAAAGAAGGGAAGCAAACCCGCCTCGTGGCACGAAAGCTTATGGGGCCACCAATAAGGCCGGTGGTGAGGTTTATTTGGGGACTAAGCCGAGATGTGACGAATGCAAGTTTCACCATGAAGGTCGATGGCTGAGGCCTAGGTGTGACAGATGTGGAAAAGAGGGACACAGCAAGGATGCCTGTTGGGCAAGATATCCCAACCAAGGAGGAAATGGTAACTACAACCAAGGTGGAAACGGCAACGGTAGAGTTCAAGGTTGCTTCAAATGTGGTGACATGGGGCACTTTAGAAAAGATTGCCCTAAGAAGAACCAAGTACGAGGAAGAGTCTTCACGATCGGAGCTCGTGAAGCGCGCTAGGACCCGAATGTTGTGACGGGTACGTTCCCTATTAACCATCACTATGCATCCATTTTGATTGATACTGGCGCTGACTTTAGCTTTATATCTATAGAATTTAAGAACCTACTTGGTCTATAAGCAAGTAAGCTAGACACACCCTATTCAATAGAGTTAACAAATGAGAAATTAGTCGAAGTAAATGAAGTTGTCAAGGGATGCAGACTTGAACTGGGAGAGAGAAAGTTTTCTATCGACCTTCTACCAGTTGGTTTAGGTAGTTTTGATGTAGTAGCCGGCATGGATTGGTTATCCAACAACCGAGCGGAAGTAGTTCATCATGAGAAGGCCATTCACATCCCGTTTCCGAATAGAGAAACACTTGTATTCTATGGGGAGAAACGTGAGACATCTTTACGAGTCATTAGTTGTATGAAGGCGCAGAAATGCCTCCGAGAAGGCTGCATAGCCTTCCTTGACCACCTTATCGACAAGGAGACCAAGGAGCCAAAACTAGAAGTGTTTCCCGAAGACTTGCCTGGATTACCTCCACAGCGACAAGTAGAGTTCCGAATAGATCTAGTGCCAGGAGCGGCACCAGGGGCAAAAGCACCCTATCGATTAGCTCCGTCCGAAATACAGGAGCTTTCGACGTAACTACAAGAGCTGCTAGACAAGGGAGTTATCAGGCCGAGCTTCTCACCCTGCGGAGCTCTAGTGTTATTTGTTAAGAAGAAAGATGGCAGCTTTCGTATGTGTATCGACTACAGGGAGTTGAATAAGTTAACCATCAAGAATCGATATCCCTTGCCGAGGATTGATGACTTGTTCGACCAATTGTAAGGCTCTAGCTACTATTCCAAGATCGACTTGAGGTCGGGATATCATCAACTGTGAATACAAGAGGAAAGTATCCCGAAAACGGCCTTTAGGACTCGCTATGGACATTACGAGTTCCTTGTCATGCCGTTTGGTTTAACGAATGCACCGGTAGTATTCATGGACCTCATGAATCGGGTGTGCAAGCCATATCTGGATAAGTTCGTGATTGTGTTTATTGATTTCATCCTTATTTACTCGAAGACCAAGGAAGAACACGAGCAACATCTGCGAGCTATCTTAGAACCTTTCAAGAAGGAACAGTTGTATGCAAAGCTGTCAAAGTGAGAATTTTGGATTCGCAAGGTGCAATTCTTAGGTCACGTGGTGAATGAAAATGGAATTCATGTCGACCCTGCCAAGATCGAAGCGATCAAAAATTGGGAAGCCCCAAAGACGCCATTTGAAATACGACAATTTCTGGGGTTAGCGGGTTATTACAGACGATTCATTGAGAATTTTTCTAAGATTGCTGAACTGTTGACAACATTAACCCAGAAGGATAAGAAATTCGATTGGGGTGAAGCTCAAGAAACAGCTTTTCAGACGTTGAAGGATAAACTTTGCGATGCATCTATCTTGTCTTTACCTGACGTACCGATGGTTTTGTGGTTTATTGTGATGCTTCTCGACAAGGTCTTGGTTACGTGTTGATGCAACCGGACAAAGTCATCGCGTACGCGTCACATCAATTGAAGGTGCATGAGAAGAACTATACAACGCACGACTTTGAAGTAGGAGCGGTGATATTCGCGTTGAAGATTTGGTGCCATTACTTATATGGTATTCGTTGCACGATCTTTACAAACCATAAGAGTTTGCAGCACATCTTTGATCAGAAGAATTTAAACTTGAGACAGCGAAGATGGGTCGAGCTGTTAGATGATTACGATTGTAAGATTAAGTATCACCCGGGCAAGGCGAACGTTGTACTAGACGCCTTGAGCCGCAAGGATCGTGCAAAACTTCTAAGGGTGCGAGCCATAGAGATGACTATACAAACTGATCTCACTACTCGGATTCGTGAAGCTTACCAAGAAGCGCTTAAGCCAGATAATTTACGAGTTGAATCGTTATGTGGAATGGAAGCGCAATTTTTGCCTAAGGAATTGGGAACAGATATCGATGGATTTCATTACCAAGCTACCGAAAACCCAAAGAAGTCATGATATGATTTGGGTAATTATTGATCGACTCACAAATTCTGCACATTTCTTACCGATCAGTGAGAAAAATAGCACGAAGAAGTCAGCAGCGATATATCTCAAGGAGATTGTGGCACGTCATGGAGTGCTTGTTTCCATCATATCCGACCAAGATGGTCATTTTGTGTCAAGGATTTAGCAAACGTTTCAGAAGGCTTTTGGGTCACAGTTGAACCTTAGCACTGCCTTTCACCCTCAGACGGACGGCCAAAGTGAACGGACGATTCAGACTTTGGAAGATATGCTATGTGCTTGTGTAATGGACTTTGGTGGAAGTTGGGATACTCACTTTCCTTTAGTGGAGTTTCCTATAATAATAGTTATCACACCAGCATCCAGGCCGCCATGTTTGAAGCTTTATATGGATGTAAGTGTCGGTCCCCGTTGTGTTGGGCGGAGACCGAAGATAAACAGCTTATTGGTCTAGAGTTGGTTCAAGAAACTACAGACAAGATCGCTCAGATACGTGATTGTATCAAATCAGCCCGTGATAGACAGAAGAGTTACGCCGACATGCGGCAGAAACCGTTGGAATTTGAGGTTGGTGATATGGTTCTACTGAAAGTCTCGCCTTGGAAAGGCGTGGTACGGTTTGGTAAACGTGGAAAGTTAAACCCACAGTACATTGGTCCCTTCGAGATTCTGGAGAGAATCTCAACCGTTGCATACAAGCTAAAACTTCCAGAGGAACTTAGCAGTGTTCATGACACGTTTCACCTGTCTAATCTCAAGAAGAGTCCGACCCAAGAAACAGTCGTCATTCCCGCAGATGAGATTCACGTCAACGACAAACTCCAATTTACTGAAGAACCTGTTGAGATTACGAACTGGAAGGTCCACAAAACACGGAGAGGTCGTATTAAACTTGTCAAAGTCCGTTGAAATTCACATCATAGCCCAGAGTTTACATGGGAATGTGAAGACCAAATCAAGTCAAAGTATCCGCACTTGTTTCACAAATCCCCTGCAACAGATAACACAGCTTAAATTTCGGGACGAAATTCTTTTAACCGGGGGAGAATGTGACAATTGGCACTTTTCCATGTATTTCCGTAAAATATGAACAGTAATGTGTGCTTTATGACTGTGCATGGTTGAATTAATGATATAGATGATTTCCTATTTACTTTCAAAGACATACAAATACATTACATATTTCATGTTTCTTATCATTATTAAATGCAACCCGGAATAGTTCAATTAGTGCACAAGACAAAACTAGCACAATAATCAAATAAACTAGAAGTACTGAAGGGAGTTCAGTACTCAGACAGACATGGTGTTAGAACACAGAACGAGCCCCGGAACCAAGAGTTACACTAGAATATTATGTAGGAAAGTAGGGACTATAAAACTGTCTTCCGAGTGACGATTTAAGTGCCCGAAAGTGCCCGAAACACACTTAAACTGCAGAATTTTGTAGAAAACAGCAAAATTCAGCATTTAAACATCAAGTTATAATGCAGAAATGTGGTATAATTGTCTAGAATGACTTGATAAGTGTCGGGAATGAAAACTGTCATAAAAGGTACCTCATAGCACACTAAACTACGCACTTTAGCACCTTAACGAACCGGTAATCAAACGAATAACCGGGCACTACCCGAAACACCAAAAGTGAACTAGAAGCATTGTTTTAATGTTACAAGACTAGTTATTGCCAATAAACATCATATTACACCTCAAAACACCTAAACACATTAAACCCCTAACTAAGGCACTTAAATCCTAACTAATCATGTAACTAACACTTGAAACCAAACTAGGTGCCCCGCACCATAACCGGTTACAAGTGGGTCCCATCCCCTTGATTTCCTTGAATATTTTATATGATATGTTGAGTAGATATTGGACATGATAACCAAAGTGTAATATGATGTTTGAGATTAAAGGGCACAAAATCCATTATACTTCACATAAATTTCCAACTCAAAATTTCAAACCCATTTCTCCTCTTCTTCTTTCCCCACTCACGACCACACTATTCCCATACATCATCTCCATTTTGTTCAACTTTCAAGCCATTCCAAGGTTGTTTCATGGTGTAAGAAGATCATCTAAGGAAGCTACAAGTGTTAGAAGTGGAAAGACCATCTTGTGGAGCTATTAACCACCTAGTTTCTTCTTCATCTTGCATCTTGATCTTCCCTAGCCTTAGTGCTAGTAGTAAGCTCCTTTGATCTTGTTTTTACACTTGATTTTAGTAGTTAAAGTATGAAGTAACATGATAATCTAAAGAATCTCATCAAAACAAGAACATGAACATGAACATAAAGCTTGAAAGCATGAAAATCTAAGTTGTTTAAGTGTATATAGTGAACGTGTTTGTTGATTACTTATATGTATGGTGTAGATCACCACATGAAGCTTGCTAGATGATGATTTAAAACATGATCTAGCAAGTATGAGGATGATTCTTGAAAAATCTAAGTTGATCATCCTTTATGTGAAATATGAACTTGAAGATGGACTTGATTTTTGTGTAGGATGATTAACCCTACAAGATGTAAGTCTTGAAAATATAAGATTTCAAAAATAAAAGTTTCAAGAAACTAAATTTTACATCAAGATTTAACATGATTTGGTTTTAAAGGAAAGTAACCATGTTTTATATGATAAAATGGAACCTTTAAAGTGTATGAAACATGAAAAACTCAACAAGATTAATTTTTGTAAAAGTGAATTACAAGTTGCAAAGATGGAAATTTTATAAGAAAGAGTTTTATGAAATAAAAACTATCGATTTTGTGTTATTAAACATTGTTAAACAACATGTTAAAATACTACAAAGTTTTATAAAACTTCAAGTTCATATCTACTTGGTTCTGTGTTGTTATCGTATGAAGGTCTAGTTGCAGGTCGGATCGGAAATCCTATGCTCACAAAGGAGGATTACGATCAGATAGACGCCGAAGAGATGGAACTGATGGATATCAAATGGTGTCTTGCGAGTGTTCTTAGACGTGCTGAAAAGTTCAAAACGATTACCGGGAGAAATGACTTTCTTGATGCTCATGTATCTACTTTAGGTTTTGATAAATCTAAAGTTACTTGTTTTCGTTGCAGGGAGAAAGGCCATTTCAAGCGGTAGTGCAAGAACAGGGAAGCTAGTGGCGCTCAGAATCCGTTTGGAAAAGACGACTACTACCGGAAAGCCATTTATCAGCAAGTTGGTCAATCACAAGACTCACAGACGGCTCATGGTAGAAAGATTGAGGATTCCAAGAGAGGATGTTTAGTAGATTTCAACTGGAGCAACTACATATCTCCTGATAGCAAAGCATGTTTAGTTGATCAAGATGATGAACAACTACCTGAAGGTTTCAGCTGGAATATGTTTGTTGATGAAAAGGGTGATTTCAAAGCTTTCATCGCTAAGATTGTCAGAGAACC
Source organism: Helianthus tuberosus (assembly GCA_030545235.1). Lineage (NCBI taxonomy): Eukaryota > Viridiplantae > Streptophyta > Magnoliopsida > Asterales > Asteraceae > Helianthus > Helianthus tuberosus. The sequence goes on along the minus strand of CM060393.1, from coordinate 130,686,756 downwards.
AGACATGTTTGCCACGTGGATGAAATCTATTGGTGAGACAGTGAAAAGTGTGAAGGAACAGTCTGTTACATCTGAAGAAAGCTCAGAAAGTGCTGATGAAGATTCACTAAGTTCAGATGAGAGTGTTCAAAATGTTGTTACTTCAGAAAAAGAAGTTGTATTTGATCAAACACCGTCTGATTCTGGTGTATCAGATGCTGATTCTGAAAAATCTGTAGAGTTTGATCAAACACCAGTTGATAGTAGCAGTGATGATGAGGAAGAGAAACATATTAATGTTGCTAAAACTCATTTTTCTCCTGAAAGTTTTCATTTCTATTTTGCAGATCGTATGGAGAAACTGAAGGAGAAACGAGTTGCTAAAGAACAACAAAAAATGAAATCTGAAGATGTTGTTCAGAAAGAGAATGTTGAAGGTGTTGCTGAGAAGACTACTGAAGCTGAGAAGGTGAAAGAAGAAGAAAAAGTGATAGAAGTGGTGAAAACAATCGAAGTTGAAAAGATTGTTGAAGTTGTCAAGCCTTGCATGAAGTGTTTGGAAGTATGCAAGGAATGTGTAGCAAAAGATGACATAATTGCTGAGTATGAGAAGAAGAAGGAGCAGTTACTATTCAACCTCAACTATGTAAAAGAATCTTATGATGTTTTGAACAAAACAGTAACTGGTCTCCAAAAGACAAACTCAGAACGAGAACAAGCACTTACGATGATGAATGCGGTGATGATGACAAAGCAAAAAGCCATCAACTTTTACATCGAAGAGAGTGCTAAGTGGAAGCAAGAGTTGGAAACAGAAAAGATTGAGAATGAAAGGATTAGACGTTTATTGCAAAGTTATTCTAGTTCTGATTATCTAATTGATCGTATTTACCCAACTGTTGCAGGTATGGAAGCTTTTCAAGACGAGAAGCCGAAGAAAAAGAAAGATAGTGGTAAGAAACCGACTGTTAGCTATAACAAGTGTCCGCCTCCAATTTGGGAAGGGTATTCTCCTAGAAAACCAAACGAGGAGCAACTTGAAAAAGCAGTCAATATAAAGCTAAAAACCGACACAACTGACGTTTTACCAGATAACATTGATGTCACGTTTACCTCGTCCGATACTGATCATGAGTCTGTGTTAATAAAAAAGGTGGTCGATCAGGTGTTGGATACTGAGGAGGAGTCTGAGTCTGAGTCAAAGTCTGAGTCTGGAGGGTCAAATTCGTCAGTCAACAGTCCAAAGTCGTCGGTTAAACGGTCTTACAGTAAAGAATTTTTGTTATCGAAAGCAAATTTGGATGATGAAACATTTGAAGTTGCATACACTTTAAATGATTCGGACAAATTGTACTCTGACAAAGAGTTTCCAATAAGAAGTGTTCGTCTTGACATGATCAAAAAGGTTTTCAAAATGACAGAAATTAATATTTCTGAAATAAAAGATTTAAATCTTACTGAAAAACCTAAAAAGTACACTTCAAGAGTTCAACAACGTCTAAACAAGAAAAAGGGTTACAATTCTGGTTCTGGTTTTCAAAAGAAACCTAACCAAAATCGTAGCTACAAAAAGAAAGGCTTAGGTTTTATTCCACCTGAAAACCATAAAAATGAAAAATATGTTCGAGATTATAAATTAAAAATGACGTATGTTGCAGGAACTAGCCATGAAGAAGAAGCAAAGAAACCATTCTGGAGACAGTCAAATCAAGAGTTTCTTGCTGAAAAGAAGAAGAATGGAACTGAAGTTTGTCACTCAAAAGAAACTAGAACCTGTTACAAATGCAATGAAGCTGGTCACATTGCATGGAACTGTCCGAAAAATGCCAAGTCAAAACAGGGAGTTTCTAACAAGTTGAAAGGAAAAGTTGTTGATATTGAACCACCAACTGAAAAATTTAAAATTTTTGAAAACTCAACTTATGAGGTTGGTGAGTGTTCTAAAAAGAATTTTTATAAAAAGAAAGAAAATGACAACCAAGTGTGGGTTGTTAAGAAAGTTGATGTGAACGTTGGCGATGAATCTGGTTCCACAAAGCCAGAAGAGCCACAGGTTGAGATGAAAATTTCAGTGAATGATGATGAGTTTCCATCACTGAAATTTGAAGAAGTTAAACAGAAAGTTGGCAAGGTTGATATCTCGAATCAGTTTTACAACGAGAATACTAAGTTTGATGTCGAGAAAACATTCAATGGAAGTGTTAAGAAAATTTTTGGGAAAATGTTGAATGGGAAAGCTAAGGGGGTTAAAGATTTTTATGCAACTAAAAGGGCAACTTACAACCCTACTGTGCAAGAGTTGAAAGCCATCAAGTCTGAAAAGACTTGGATGGAAGTTTGTTTCCCTTGAAGTCTTAGGACTTTGCCGGAGATCCCAAGTTTATATCGTGGATCAGGAATCGGCATCATTCATATTTTAAAGTGTTTGTTTAAAAGATTGTTGAAAGTTGTTTAAATTTTACAGGATAAGTGTGAATTGCTGAAGCTTCCAGGTTGGTAAGTGTGAAGCAGGAATCAGCATCTTGTTTGGTAAAATGGTTTGTGTAGATGTTTTATTCCTACATGTGATTAAATGTTTTGGATATTCTTACAAGTGGTAAGAGGTTGATTCTGTCAAAGTGATTACTCAAGGTCATTAGTTTGAACTTGACGTAATCTTCATACATGTGGTTGAATGGACAAAATGATGAACCAAACCCCTAACTTTACAAGTGGTAAAACCAACAAAACTTATTTTCCGGAAAAATCATTCTGATTAAAACAAACTTAAGTGTTTTGAAATCATAATGAGAAAATAGTTTTGTGAAAGGGGGAGTTCTGATTGTTTATGCCAAGTGGATGGCGATTTGATGCGATTTGATATCGGTTGTCAAGTTTGTTGTACAGTTTGTTTTCAAATTTCCGTTAATGTGTTTGTATTTTAGGGGGAGTATGAAATTTTTCAGAAAATCCAAAAACATTAGAAAATTTGAAAAAGGCAAAAACATGATAAAATCAAAAATGAGTTTTTGTGTCTAGAAGAGGAAATGATAGTACCTCAGTAGACAGTCGCAGTATGCTAAAGAATTGTAATGTTTAAATAGCGTTAAACGGTCTCACTGATGATATGCCGATAGGTTTTTACACATTTAGTAAGCTTTTTCGGGATATAAACTTAAATTCAAACTTGCTTAGTTGTGGGGAACACTACTTGGATATATAGGTAACCCCTGAAATCTTGTTTGAAATGTCTCATAATCTGATATACTAGGTCTTTATACTCAATGATGTCTGGGGTATTATTCCGGGACTTCTGCTGAACGGTGGTTCTGACCTAGTCCTTGGATAATACTTTCCGCAATGCTTGAAACATAGCATAAACCCTCAGCATGCTGATGAAACAATAAAATTGATAGTCGCTGCTGTTGTAGCTAAAAGATCCTCTAAAGGGGACATACCGAAAAGTCGAAGCCGATATCTCTCTGCGTATACGGAAGTATCGACCTGAGATCCCTCGGCCCTCGCATTACCTAATTTATATACAGATATCATTTGTGTCATAATTACCTGTAAGACTGATTATTGGGATCTGGATACGGGAGTATATTCTGAGGTGGGACACGCGATTGAGTTTAAGTTTCTAAGACATTAATATCGTATCTCGAAACAGTTGAACTTTGTGTGAAAATTTAAGTGGACAGGTATACTAACAATCTAGGTGAATTGTTTAAATCTTAAAATGCAATGAAGCTTAACGGTGTTGGTGATTTGTCTCAGAAACTGATATGATCCTCTTACACAAACTCACAAAAAATAGTGTCTGTAAATATTCTTTACTGCATTTCATTCTATTCAAAAATTCCAAAAAGATTTTAGTGTGTTTTAGCATAAATTTTTGAAAAATCCAAAAAGATTTTCGACAACTGATGTTAAGAGCTGATTTTCAAAATTCCAAATGCTAGACATGATGAACAAATGGTTTGGGAGAATGTGTTTTGAAACGAAAAATGATTAATTTTTGCAAATGGTTCATCAGAATTTATCATTGATAAATCATTCTGGTTTAATTTGAGAAGAGAATTTGGATTGATAAATTTGTTAAATTTTAAATTTGTGAAATTTATTTCTGGGTTAAGAATGTGCAGGTGTAGCCAGGTTTCGGTCTTGAACCTGAAGATAGAGTGCCAGGTTTCGATACCTGAGGACTATGTGATTTCAACAAGCCAGACTCTGATCCCAGCATATTGAAAGGGGGAGTCTGAAGACATCCAAGAAGAGATTGATCGTGAGGAGTCTGTTGATGCTGAAGAGAAAAAGGAGATAAAGATTTGAGGATTCTTACAACGTCAGACACTTCAAGGAGTTTGAGAGGACTGATAAAGACTGAAGATGCGAAGACTCGACACTTAAGACTCGTCAACATCTGAGGGGGAGTCTGTTAGTGCATACATCTGTCGTCTTCGTCTTATGTCGAGTTTTGGACTGAAAGTTTGAAGAGTGCCTGAAAGTTTGAACATGGCTGCTAGTTTGAAGATGTCAAGTTTGAAGATGTCTAGTTTGAAGGGGTTTAGTTTGAAGGTGGCCTGTCACTTTCAAACTAGAGGGTTTAGTCATGACTGTTTGAAACTGGTCATGTCAGTTTCAAACTAGAGGGTGTCAGTTTCAAACGGGAGGGTCCTAGTCTATAAATAGGCTTCAAACTTTCACCATTTGTAACTTTCCGGCTAGAGCAACGAAGTGCTGCCGAAGTGTTGTCAGGTTGTAAAACGTTTAGAATCAATAATACAACAGTTTTAAGTGTGAATCTTGCTGAATTGAACTCTACACGTCTGTTTCCGCCTTTCGTTTAGAGATAAACTCTTCTGATCGACTCGTTCGGGTCATTGCTTATGGTAAGTTGAATGAAAATTGTTGATGATTGAAGATGGATTTTTTTAAAAGAAAATGATATGCTATTAAGCATGGAAACCTCTATTTTCAAGGGAAACCATGGCAAAATTTTTGTAAAAATTAAACACTTAGAAAAATATTTTTAAACAAGTGTTTACAAGTAATTTTTGGTCATGGTTTTAATGTAAAAATTTGCCATAATTTTTGTTATAAAAATTACAAGCATTGGAGTTTGATTTTTGATAACAAAAATGACTAAGTATATAATTAGGAAAATATATATTTAGAAGTCACAAAGATTATGTGCTACTTGTATATTGGTTGTATTAGTTATATTAAAATTAGGGACTTGAAAATAATACACCACACCAAAATACTAAAAATCGTAATATAAAATATTACCAAAATCACAAGAAAAATAAATATATAACTTATACCGAAATATCGGACAAATCGGACAAAGGACTATATATATATATATATATATATATATATAGGACAAAGATCCGTTAGGAACCACCCCTTATTGCGAGAACCAATGTGAACACAACAAAAAATGCCTAAAAATAGCAGAAAAAACACACCAAATTTTTTTTTAAATATTTTTTATGTTAAAATCGCTACTTTTAGTAGCCAAAAAAAATTTTTAAAATTTTTTTTTTTTTTTTGGCTACTTAAATAACATAAAAATATTTAAAAAAAAATTAGATTTTTTTTTTGATTTTTTTGGGGGGTTTAGTTTTTAGCATTTTAGCTTGGGGTGGGGGAGGGGGGTGGGGGGGGGGGGTTAGGTTTTTTTTAGGTTTTTTTTAGCTATTTTAGGTTGTGTTCACATTGGTTCTCGCGGTTCTCGAAATAAAGGTGGTTCTCGCATGAACCTTACCCTATATATATATATATATATATATATCTCGACAAATGCGATAAACGGTATTTTTGAAACCGAAGAAAACGGCAAAATATGAATTTTTACAACTATTATAAAATATATCATATTTTGTCAAAGTAGAAAATATAATATTTTTGAAGTGGAAGAAAATATATATTTTCAAAAACAACACAAAAATATATTATTTTGGTGAAAACTAAAAATATGTATTTTTCTAAGTTTAATCTTAAAAATATATTATTTTTAAGATATATATGGAAGTATACATATTTTTGCAAAATAAATTTATAGATATTTTTCTATAAAAATTCTCTTAAAATATGTATATTTTAAGAATATAAAGTTGGTGGTTTTTAAGTGTACAAAAATAATATTCCGAAAAATTATACATAAATTAAGTATAAAATACTTAATAAATACAAGCAAATACGTATTCCTGTACGTATAAATACATACCGGAATACACTACCAATACTTGGCAAAATACGAAAATACAAGTATACCTATACTTGGAAAATATATTTGTGAGAAACACATGACAAATCAAGTTAAAATAAATTATTTTTAACAATATTCCAAATACTTGGATGGAAATAATTTAAGTTAAAATATACTTATTTTAACTAATAATTATATAATTTGGAATTATATAATGTACACCAAATGTCTAACTCAAGTATACTAGAATTCCAAAATAAGTCTTAATAAATAAGACTAAGAGTCATTACATGACCTAAACGTCTAATAAAACTTAGCACGTGTGTAGGTGGTAGTACGGCGTAAGGACACTTACTTTGGGTACACAGGATCACAGACGCAAACTTGTGAGTTCATGTCCCCCTTTTCTTTTAACTGTTTTCGGATTTATAACTATCAGAGGTGAAACACATGTCAACTTGGGTATGATTTAGCTAAGGAATGATCTATCAGAACTGAATGCCATTAATTCTTTTAAGGACCACGGGACAAAGGTTAGATCTAATGGGTACGACCAAGCCCTACTCATGGTCCTTGTGTGACCACTTAGAGTGCTATTGTGTCCCAGTCGAGGTGATTCGACACGGTCGAGGTGATTCGACACGGTCAAGGTGATTCGACACAGTCAAGGTGATTTGACACAGTCGAGTTGATTCGTCACAAAAAATCGTCTATTCGGGTTGAGTTCTTCCTATGTCGTCACATATATTAATGTCCTTGCAAAACATTAATGATCTGTTCATAGACGCTTTACATACCTATTTTCAAAGGAATCTCTCAAATGTTTACAAGTTTATCCGGAACACATACAAAATACATGAACTCGCTCAACTTTTGTTGATGTTTTCAAACTACATGTATTTTAGGAAACTAAATGGATCTGGCAGCGTTGAGAATGTTTTCAAGAAGTAATTTCAAGATTTGATGTCATTCTATTTTGAAAGGTTTGTTTTGTATATGTTATTTTGGATAAGATATATGAAGCAAAGCCTTGGTTTACTAGTCTTTTGTTAAAAAAGCCCTTGTATGGAACTTATTACTTTTGGATGGTTTGTAAACGAAAGATGAAGCTTGCGGTTGAAACTTTACAACTTGTGTTTGTAATATTTTCAAAACTTATGAATGGACGAACATCATATTTTTAGTCATATAGTTGTTTATTATAATTGAATGCAATGGTATTGATCAAGTCACACGTATACGCTTCCGCAAAAGTCAGGGTGTGACAGATTAGTGCAAGAAATGCGTGGAAACATGCAGTGCTTGTACTGAAAAAGATAAAAATCTAAGATCCAGAGACATTGAGTTTAATAAAATAGAAAATATTTTCAAAGGAAAATGTAACAAAATGCTTGAAAAATGAAAGATTTTTGAAATAAAAAGAAGAAGAGTTGACACAAAAATGTGATGTTCTTGAAAAAGAAAACAAAGTTTTGAAACAACAGTGTTCAACTGATTGCAACGAATGTGTTCAAAAAGATAAAAGTATTCAAGAGTTACAAAAAGAATATGATGGAATGAAATTGTCACATTATACTGTTAAAGAAGCTTATGAAACTTTGAAGAGTAAAGTTAAAAGTCTGGATGATAGATTGTTAGCGTGTCACAAAACAACTAAACCTGTTGAAGCCAGATATGAAGGAAAACAACTGGTTCTAAATCAATATATTGATGATGTTGCTAAACTTAAACAAGAACTAGCTGAAAAAGAAAAATTGGTTAATAAACTTCAAAGTTATCATGCTTCTTCATACATTCTGGAACGTATTTTCAACATCACACCAGATGGTAAAGAGTCTGAAAAGAACAAAAAAAGAATTGGGTCAGAATACCATCAGGTTCCACCACCGTTGGAGAATAATTATACATTCTATGATGGCGAAAAGGTGAAAAAAGCAATAAACATGGTTGACCAATTACCTGATAACATCGATGTGACTTACACCAAATCTGATGATCTTGGTGATTCAGAGGTGGTAGGTAAGGTTGTTGAAAGCGTTCTGACAAAGGAGTCTACCAAAACAGATAAATCTGAATCACATGATGAAAATGAGGAAAGCTTTCACAAAAATTATCTTAAGAATTCAAAATCTGAGAAAAAATGTGAATGATGACCCAACAGGATTGGCATATACCATGATTGGATCGGACAAATTATTCTCAGATGTTGAGTTTCCAATTCAAAATGTGATTTAGGAAAAGGTTGACAAAGTATTTAAACTGGTAGAAATTGAGAAAACTGAGATTGCAAAATATGCCAGAAAAGCGAGCAAGAGAACTTTTTATAACAAATCTGGTTACAAAAAGAAAAACATGAAGGCTGGGTTGGGTTATAAAAGGAAACAAAACCAAAAGAAAAGGTTTGAAAAGAAAATTTTCCAGAATAAGACGAACTTTGTCCATGGGACTAGTTCAGAAGAAGAGAAAGAACTCCAATTTAGACGACAGTCTAATGAAGAGTTTTATGCTTAAAAGAAACAACAACAACAACAATAGGCTAAAGATGTTTCAAAGAAAACATGCTTTAAATGTCAACAAGTGGGACATGTTGGTCGCAAATGCCCACAGAATCTGAAGCCTGTTGATGTTGAAAAGAAAAAGAAAGTTATGTTGAAAAGAAAAAGAAAGTTGAGGTTGAAAAACAGAAGTCAAACAAGTTTGAAACAAAGCAAACTTGGAAGCCGAAAACATCCAAGGTTGAATCACAACAAACTTGGAATTCAAATACACCCAGATTTCTGACAACACAAAGTTGGAAAACAACGGTTGATATGACAAAACCAAACCAATTTTGGAAACCAAAAGCTGATTTGTCACAGCAAAACATTCAAAATGAATCAAGATTTTATCAAAGGAATGTTTCAAAAGGGAAAATCTGGGTGGTCAAGCAACAAAAGGCTTCTGTTGATGAGAAAAATAAAGAGAATGTTTTTGAGAAAAATGAACGAAATTTTCCAGTTCTACCTGAGAAAATATATGTTCAGCTACCTGAGTTAAAGCAGGCTTGGGTTGCATTGTTCAAATAATTGAGTTGTTTGAATGTGCAGGTGCTCCAGAAGATGACTGAATGTCAACAGGAGATGAGGAGCAGCTTGGCACGGAAGGAGGCAGATCCCTGAGAAATGAAAAACATGGAGTTTATTTGCTTTTGTATATAAACGAGTTGACGTCACCCGCGCGTTGCAGCGGGATATTGAAAAGGCTTGGATATAATGTGTTCCTAAAATTTTATACAAACAATTGGTTTTGTAAAAAAAACGACATAGAATCAAACCCGTAAACGCGCACTCACAATTTTTAAGTAACAATAATAGTTTTTTATAAATACCATAATACAACTATTTATTTAAGTAAACAATACCACCTCAACACATTTTTGAAATATAAACAGTCGCTAGTTATTGTGGACTTTTGATGGGAATTCACTTAAGAACCAAATCATAAAGACCAGTTTTTAAAACTATTAAATTATATTATAATATATATTAAAAATGAATTTGTATTATTAATAGTGAATTTCAAATAACATTAAATATCACAAAATATTAAAAATAATTATTTCTTTTGGCTCTAAATTTAATAATAATAATAATAATTGTTTACTTTTTTTAATATATAGTTATATTATTTTATTATAAAACAATTAATATTGTCATTAAACCTTTACCCATTCAGTATTTTTTATATTCTTTGATATTAACATTCCTTTTAGCCATTGTCTTTTTTTTATTTATATAACCATTATATTAATTAGTTTTTTCTTTCTTTTCTACAAAACCAATGCCGGTATTGTAAAACCATCAAAGAGCCATTTATAGTTTTAATGTTTATTATTCATGACCATTTTTCTCACACAAATGCACACACATACAGAGATTTTAGAGAATTGAGATGCTAGAGAGAAAGAAGGGTGCGGTGGCCGGCCAGAAATCCTAGCGACGGCAGTTATCCTTGGTGGCGACGGTAAAGCATTCCGATGTTGGTTCTCCTCCGTGGTGACGTCCGGCGGTTCTCCTCAGCGGTTTCCGATGGAAAGTTCAGACGACTCAGGCGCTCCAAAGAATAAGGCGGCATCGGCGTAATAAAAACATAAATGTCATCTTGCTCTCTATGTCGCCCACGAACTCGCACGCGCATCGCCGGAGGACCATAATAACCACCGGTAGTCGTTCGAACGTGTTTGTAGTTAGAAGACCCGTCACAGCCGGACTTCCACGTCGTTTTCTTTGTCTTCAATTTGGGTGTCATCTTCGTCTGGGGAGTTTCTTGTTCTTGTGGGTTTTCCTGGTTTATAATATATATTTTGTTAATATCCTTGATGATGCGGCAGATCACCGGTGGATATTGTGGTGGCGGTGAGGATTATATAGGGCATGAAATGGTGGCAAGGGGGAAACGGTGGGTGGAGGAGTCGCGTCGGTTTGGTTATAAACTGTAAGGTTACGACGGTGGTTGAATTTGTTTGTCCGCCAAGTACCCGTAGGGTAAGGTTTGAGGGAAAAAGGATATCTTTGTTGTTGGATAGTGACTGATCGTGAGTTTTTATTCGGTTACCCGCCAGAAATTGTAGTTTGATTAGTTTTGTGGGTTGTTTTAAAATTTGATGGGTGCCACAATTTGGATGCTTCTTTTGAATGTGAAACACAACCCATGTGACTAATTGTATATAGATTTAATTACTTAAACGGGCGCCTTGAGGAGACATGACTGTTCAATTAGCGAGTGGTGACTGAAGTTAGTTTTTGTTATATTATGAAACGGTGCCTTCTTCGAAGTGATGTGATGATGGTTAAAGGCAACTTTAATTTGCTTTTTGTATAAGGTTGTAATAAACCATAAATCAAAAACCCTAAAAAATAGAAAAATTTAAAAACCAAAAATATGTTTTTAGTTTTTCAAAAATTGAAAAATAGAAAAATATTCGCCTGTTTTAAATTTGTTAAAAATAATAAATGTGAAAAAATATGTTGATTGAATATGCCAAAACCCTCACGGCTGAACAAACATGATTAATTTCTTTAATGGTCGAAAATGGTTTTAAAACAGTTAAAAATCAATGTGTTGTAAATCATGGGGGTGCTTTATGCAAAACAGAGCATGTGAAGTAGAAAATGGATGGCGAGATGAAGCTATCTGCATCGGTTTGTCAAGATTTTCTTTAAATGTTTTGAATTTTAGGGGGTGTAAGAATTTTGAAAATACAAAAACATTTGTAAATTTGAAAAAGCCAAAAACATGATAAAATTCAAAAAGAGTTAGTGTAAAAAGAGGAAATGATAGTACATCAGTAGACAATCACAGTACGCTAAAGAAATGGAAAGTCAAATGTGATAAACGGTCTCACTGATGATGTGCCAGTAGGTTTTTACACACTTAGTAAATTGATTTCGAGATATAAACCTAAATATCAAAATCTTGCTTATCTCGTGGGGAACATCTCTCGGATATATGGATAACCTCGGAAATCTTGTTTGAGAGGTTGCCTGATTCTGAGATACTAGGTCTTTATATTGTTTGATATCTGGGGTATTATACCTGGTCTTCTGATTTTATGTCAGCAATGGCCTAGACCTCGTATAATACTTTATGCGCTTTAAAAGATTTCCCTCTGCATAAAAA